>JANHFX010000078.1:0-36389 GCA_027560015.1 Chloroceryle amazona | reverse complement strand
TTTGGTTTCTTTTTTTTTTGTTTTTGTGGTTGTTTTTTTATTGTTCCTTTTTTTTTTCCCCCCCCCCCCCCCCCCCCAAAAGAACCCAAACCAAAACACCTCTTAAATTGTAAAACATACTTATACTTGTGAAATTCCATGTTGTGTTCTTTAACAGTAGTCATAGTGAACAAACAAAGTGAAAAAGCACTAAGGGTATCTGGTGTCCCGTTTCTGTCAGCACTGAAGCATTGTCTACCGTCTACCGTTCCTTCTTGGTCGCTCTATTATGGTATGGCAAAGGTCTGAGGCTGTGATGCGACTTGATGCATCTTTAATTCTTGTTATGTACTAATTTCTCAGGGAAAGGAATCTCTCCTTTATCCAAATTGGTTTTAGTCTGTGTTTTGATTGTTACTGTAAACACACGTGGAATTTCAGTGTGAATTTGCTAATGCAGTGAAGTTTGTTAATAACTTTGTTATTTTCAATTTACATAATTTTGGGGTTTTTATCTTTTAAGTTCTGCCAGGTAATCTAGTGTTACTAATTTGTATCTACGTGAAAGTATTTTTTTTTTTTTTTCATAGCTTCTCGGAATACCTCATTGTTCACCATCACCTTAGAAGCTTCCTTTTTTTATTGCTGGACACTTCTACTTCAGTAGTCTTCTGACATTATTCTTAAACACTTCTTTAATTCTTTATTCTTGATTTTTTTATTTTTTTTTCCCCCGATGTAAATGAATTAATAGAGTATGTCCAGTTAGCATTTCCTTTGTTTATTTTTCCAGACTTTAGGTTAATTTACAATTATCTCAGTTCAGTAAAAGATGTAACTTTAGACCACTAAATGTCAGCCATATTTTCTTCATAGTTAAAAGTTAAGCCCTTAGTCACAACCTAGTTTAGTTGGGGGTCTTCATTTGAATCACGCATAGTCTGCAAAAGAAGTACTGATATCGTAAAGCTTCTACAAGACTAAGAAATTTTATAAGTGATGTGATCTAATACACTAAAATAGCAGCATTGCCTTTACAGGACAGGATCTTACTATAGGAATTTGGTTTAGATGCTGGATTAGCAGTCCCGTACTATGTCTGTATGGAAGCCACTTGCATGTTGGCAGTTTTTACTCTTTTCTTTACAAACTTGTTATCTAAATTCATATGGTCTCAGGTATTTTGGGACTATTGCTGGGTATTCTAATTATCTCTGTGCTGTAACTTTTTCTTTGGAGGGAAGTAACCATGTGGATTTCTGTAAAGGGTGTCAGTGAACAGAAGTTATTGGCATAATGGCTCCAATTGTGCAACTAAATCTGTTGCTGTCCCACAGTGAACAAGCTTTTACTTAAGTGGCCTATCTGGTTTTCTTCCTTCCTGTGACTGATAGGATTCAAGCTGGCTGAAAGCCATTTGCTTGTGCAGCTAGCACTGCACACGTGGTGGAGTTTGCTTGTGGTTTACTTTTTGTAGCTAACAAATTCATTCTGCTCTTAGTGCAAGCTTGGTTTTGATAGCAGAAAGAGGCTGTTGGCCTTTGGCTATTTGGAGGGAAAGAGTGCACCCAGAATGCTACATTTTTTGGGGGTGTGGAAATTTAGATTCAGAAACTTTGTCATCTTCCTCTCCATAACTCCGTTCTAATGTCCTGGGACAATGCCAGTTATTTGGAAGTTGTTGCCTCTGACCTTTTGTGTTTCTTTAGCAGTGATTCCCTTTTTTATAAGTTTTTTTGTAGGGAAGTAGAAATCCAAGAGAAGTATGCTTTCACAGCTTGTAAGTTGGTCTCTGTTCTTTTTGGACACGCGTGTGGCCTGATCTTGGAAGTAAGTACCTTGCAGATGCCCGTGTATGTGGCAGTGTGCGAGGAGAGAGCTGGCTCTATTCTTAAAGTATGCTCTCCTCAAAATGCCTCTAATATACTTCTTCAAGTTGGAGCTCTGTTTCAATATGATTGATCAAGTGTTTCTGTGATGGATAACACATTGGCCTTTCTGCTTTGACTTCCTGTTTTGGGATTTTGATGCCTTCTCTTAGCACTTCTTTCTAGTGCTCCATAGCATTAGAGTCAGTGAAAGTAGTCCTAGGAAGGCTTTTGAGCTCATTGTTCAAAATAAAATTGAATATTATTACATGTCCTTAAAAATATTTTTCCATAAAATATGGCTGGAGCTGGGAATGGAAAAATTCAGAAGTAAATGTCATAGTAACATAGTGTGCACTGCAGGGAAGGAAGTGTCTTGGTTAGTGTAGAAAGCTTGCCGAATGTGACATCCCTTTTGTGCTGCCAGTGCTGTCTGCGAAGGTACTTAAATGAAGCAAGTTGCTGCATGTTATTAAACGACAGCAGCAGACAAACCTTTTTTCTTATGCAGCTTCTGATTCAGCTGTATTTACCTGGATGTCTGTAGTTAGATCTGCACTCTTCAGGATTGACAAGTTGGTAAAGAAGTTTGCTCTTTGATTTTATATTGTGGCCTGTGACAAGTTGCTAGTGGTTAAGAAAAAATACCCTCTCTCAGAAGGGAGCTCTACTTAAAACTCTGCTTTGGTATGAGAACTACCAGAAGTGAACACATGGCTGTAGGCTTATGATCTACTCAAAGGTCTGCATTGCCTTTTCAGTTCAAATTAAAAGAATTATTTTTTTTCCCCAGAATTGACTTTTCCTTTTAATTGAACAAACAAGAAAAAAAAACCCAACTTTTTAGGTACTTCAGTCTGTAGAAGGAATTTTTTTTTCTCTTCATTCTTGGTAGATGGCAGCAAGAATATATGGCTAGCTTTTGTAAGAGTGTCCTTATTTTAGTTCTTTCTCTTCAGCATGCTGTATGAATTGTGAATGCGCTGTGACATCCTGGTAACTTTTATAAATAAAATGGAATTTATCTGTGTATCTATGGTTTGAGATGTAATTTAGAGAAATAAAGACTGTGACTTAATTGATGTTTCGATTGCACAGACAACCAGATGTCAAGTCAAATGATTTGGGCTTCTGTGTTTTATACATTATAAGTTGTTTGGATGTTGTGTCTGTCCGTTCCTCCCCAGCCCCCGAAGCCTGGGGACCATTTGTGCTGATGTAATAAGGAGCATAGTATTTACTGTATGCAGTTGTACAATTATTTTAATGGAAATTTAGTTGTTTAATCTAGCTAAGAGTAAGAAGTAGGATCAAGGTAGAACACTCTATATGCAGTTTCTTGTTGCTTCTGACAAATCTGTTTTGGAAAATTGGTGTCATTACTAATGTAGATCACCTTCTGTAGGATTGTTTCCTGGAGGGGTGCAGATGATGATGTAATAATAGCTGTGTTATGTATCTGGATGTGGGGTTAACCATGCTCAAAATCGCCAAGATGCGGAAACAAAACCAAATTTGCCTGTTATTCACTGTAGTACTTACTGCTGCATACTGGTGGAGGGCATGTACGATTGGAGTGCAGGGGTGTTGCTTTTTGATTCCCCCCGCCCCCCCCTCTTTTTACTGCAGCTGCTTAATGAATAAATGGATACAGTTATGGATATTTATTTAGTCTGCCAGTTTGCTTTTCCCACAGAATATTATAATATCCATTTTTCATCACATTCAAGAAAAATAAACTGTTTTGTACTGAGTTAAATACACATGTATTATTGCTGGTTTCTTTAACAGTATTTGACATGTGGCTTAAATTTTCCAGCCATGTGCTGTAAATATGCTGTCATTCTGAGAAGTGAGATTTGCAGGAAGGAATCATATTCTTTACTAGATAAACTCAGTATTATCTGCCCTATAATCATTGCATGGATCTTAGAAACTAGAACACTACCAGCCTAAAACTAGTCACTTGAACATGGCTGGTTTAGAATCAGTGTAAAACTGTAAACTACATCATTAGTTTTACTTACTAAGCTTTGTCACAATACCTTCATTATGAGCTTAGGCTGGTCTTCCGGATCATATGTAGTCATCAGGCTTTACATTTCATTTATAGAAAATGCTTATGAGCACCTTTTAACATACTGTAATCTTATTAGCCCAAGTTGGTTTTATTTTGTGTTGGGTTTGTTCTTTGTATCCCTTTATGCTGAAGGATATGGTTAATTGTAAATATAGTCTTGACTATTCTAGATTAAAAAAAAAAAAGCTTTATGTGTACTTTGTATACTTGTATTGCATTTGTCTGTGTACAAAAGGTAGTGCTCAGCTATGTAAGTTCAATGTACGTTTGAATTAAATATTTTGGGGAATGTTTCATTTCTATCTAAAAACGTTTTGTAGGGCAATATCAATGTCTGTTCTTCAGAGGTACAAAATAGTTTGGCGATTTTCATTAGAATGCTTTTCACTTACATCTTTAAGACTTTTTGTAAATCCTTCTTTAACAGTTCTTGACATTGCTACCTCAAGGCATTGAGCCAGCATGTGCAGTCTCAAGTGAGCAGACCCGAGTTTGAATCTCAGGCTGCTCGCTCGAGGAGGCGTTTTGCTCAGATCCTTAGGGGAGTGTTGACCTTGTCTTTCTTAAAAAAAGTGGCACCTGCTGACTAACTGGGAGGGGCTTTGAGGAACTTTGGAAAGAGAGTATTTTGGTATTGGTAGGCTGGGATACAAAACTCAGGGTTCTGAGGACTAAAGAAATACTTGGCTCAAGAAACAAATAAAAATTCAGGTCCTTGGGTGAACAGTAGTGTTGATCTATAACTGATGCTCTTTGTTCAGGTCTTAGCACTCGTACTGTGACTTTCCTTGGTGTTCCCTGTTTCTCCTTTCTTTGGATTGTGCTGCAGAACATTTGGATCACTTGTGTGCAGTAGTGCCTCAGCTAGGTGATGTTAATTTAAAAAAGGAAATGTTTACTTGATTATTTTGAAGTAAATAATTACTTTCTTACAGAGCAGCCTAATGTGGAGGGACCTCAGTAATTCTCAATGTTCTTAATTTTTAGTTTAGTAGAATGAAAATAGACCAAGGAAAAACTCTGAGTTCTATTTGCAAGGTCAGTATATAAAATGCTATTCACAGCTTATTATCTCATTTTGTAGTTTTATGGTCTGTGTATCTAATGAAAAGTAATATATCTAGTAGGGAGCAATGAGATTTTGTGCTGTTATTTCCAGAAAATTGCTAATACAATACAAACCCAAGGTTTGTTGTTTTGTTTTTTTTTTTTTCCTAGATTTACATGGACTTAGTCACAGCTATTGTGCAGTTTTGAGCCAAGAGTTAAAATGCACAGGGTTGTGTATAAGCAGAGTTCCTTTCTCTTCATCCATTTGCTAAAAGAAATAATAATAAAAATATATTAAATCTTCAGATGCGAGAGAGTGGGTTGTATAGAAAGAAAAGGAAATACAAATTGTATTGTATACAGGTCCAAGTCAGCATTTTTTAAAAATAAGCTGTTGAGTTATTGAGTGTTAAATTCTAGGCTGCACGTAGTAGGGTAAATTGCTTATAATTCTGGAAGCACTGATCCTGATAGGAAAGGGTGATAATTAGTTTCTAATATGGACAGAATTGCTGTTATTAGCTGTGCTCCACATGTTTTCTTCCCCTGTGGCATTCCTTGGGGTGCAGCAGATGGATGAACAAGGGGCAGAGGTAATGTGTGCCATGATCGGCTGCTGCCTTCCTCCAGGGATACTTCTAGAATGCTGATCTCGTCTTCTTTTCTTCTTTCTTTTCCTTTTTTTTTTTTTTTTTCCCCCAGAAACTTTACTAAGATGTATCAGAATTTATGGTATTACTCCTTTATAATCCATAATCCAACAATTTAATATCAATATGTTAACATCTTAAAGGGTGAGCTGATGCAGTGTGCTGATATCTTAAATCTTCCAAAGTCAATATCATGCTTAAATACTTTTCTCTGTTCTATGATTGTGGCATTAAAAGTCTGATGTTGCTTGTTACTTTTATCTGATATTTTGTTACATGATCAGCTCTTTTTAAGTTGGGAAATGGGTATTATTGTGGCACCTGGATGATAAAGTGGAAGCCTGCTATTGAAAAGAATTGTTCTTTTTCTTTAAAGCTGCCCAAGTCATATCTGCTGTAATTTTTCTTTCTTTTTGCTCTTGATTAAAATGTAGGCAGAGGTGGTGTGTGGGTTTTTTGATTTTGTTGTGATTTCCACCCCCCCAAGCCAAATCTATTCAAGGTAGCAATGTAGATGGCATTCCCTGTTTGCCATCCCAAATAGAGTCTTGTCTAGGTGAGAAAGAAAACCCAACAGGATGACTTTCCCATAATCCAGCTAGGAGGAAGCCCCAGCATTGATGAAGCAGCTCTCACCTGGTGGCACAGTTGAAGGCTCAGAGTGTGCAGGGAGCCCTGTCTACTGGAAGCTGTTTGTGGGCCATGTGCCTTCACAAACAAAGGCAGAGGTGTTGATCTGTGGAGTGCTTACTGAAATGATCATCAGGAGGAGGAAGTCATGTCCTGAGTCCCTAGAACTCTTGTTGTTTTGAAGCCGACACTTCGTGTTGTTTGTTTTGTGGTCTCCTCTTCCTCCCCCCTCCTCTTCCTCCCCCCTCCTCTTCTTTTATTCTCATTCCAGCCCTGGTGTGTGTTTTGAATCAAGTTGGAACCTTTCTCAAGATGAAAAAACTTCTGGAGAAGTATTTCCTACGTTTTCCCATCTCTGCTTCCAAAGACAGATGTAGTAGCTGTAAAAGAGAACTATAAAATTGATACATCAATTGAAAATGTTTTCCATACAAACATTGCATGTAATATTTAAAATTTTGCTACAGGGTTACAAGGCTATTCCTTTAAAAGAAAGCTCTGTGTGGAGACCTCCTAGCATGTCTGTCTCAGGCATAGGGAGCAGGTCTTAAATGTCTTTCAGACCTGGCTGTATGTAACTAGATAGAAGTGCTCCTGTCACAGGCTGGCTGTCATTTGCTAGTGTGGAGAAGTACCCATCTTCATAAGGCAATCACAGGGGCAGTTTCTGTTCACTGTTGTAGGTATTTTGTGGAAGATTGTAATTCTTGTTTGCTTTGAAGTAGTGTTTGTTATGTGAAATGATTGCCTCTAAGAAGCAAAGTCTGGGCTTTATGACTTGAACATAAACTTGTGGAGCAGATTGTAAGTTCTTTACCTTTTGGAGTGCACGATGTGTAGTGGTTTGGGGTACTGAGATTTGTCTATGGACTTCTGTACTACTACCCAGTTGTCTTGGTGTGCACTGAAAGCTGTCAATCTCTGTCCTAGATTTCAGATTGTTTTGAAAGGGGGTGTGGGATTGACCATGTTTCATTGACTTATTTCTGCTTCTAAAGGCTGCTTTGGAGTGTTAAAGTAAGAAAACCTGTATTTTACTAGGACTACTAGAAAGGACTATACTGTTCTGAAATTTAATAATAATAGAAAAAGATGAATGTTTAAATTCTCTCAGTTGTCACACAGGAAAAGCAGAGAGTAAAAGCCAAACACTGCTGGTACTATTACCATTTTGGCAACTGGTTGTGTCTGTGCTAATGCCACAGAAAACGACAAAATGAAGAGAGCGAAGGCATTAAGAAAAAAAAGAGGGCATGAGAAGAAACTGGAAGTAATTGGTCCTGGATTAAATAAAATGGAAATCTAAATATTAAAAACAGTCCTGGTTTTGGACTTTTGTAACTTTTAAATGATGGTAGAAATCTCCATCAAATTTGCTTTCCATCTGAATAGGTAGGGCAGCTGATGGCCTGGTACATGTAAATAAAACTGCAGTTCATATACTAAGTTTATCAGATAGGACGAATGAAATCAGGTGGTGTGATGTCAGTCCATAGCATGTAAAAATCTCTTGAACTTCATATGTTTAATAAAAATAAATGTAAAACCTTTCTAGTATCTGATGATTCTTCCTTAAATCTTTATTGAAATTCTGGCCAGAATGTTGTTGAGAATGACTTAAACGGACATACAAACATCTAAACTGATCTCATGATAGATAGGTACCTTGATAAACTTGAATTTCACTGTGATTGCCAGACTTGGAACAGTTTTATTCTGTTGATCAGGAGAGAAGAGGAGAATAATATCAGTGAAACACTGGATTGACCCAGCCCAGTGCAGGTGCATCATTAAGCTGGTGGTGGTGAACCCAAACCCAAAAAAACATCCTGAATGATGGCAGTGGATGCCTTACAAGAGACCGAATCCAGACAAACTGGCTGTCCTCATATCCATTTGATTTTTTTTTTCCCTAATTTTCCTTTCTGATACAGACAGTAGAGAATAATAAATACAGTGCTTGAGAAAATGTTTAGACTTGTGGAAGAACTGTAACTGAAGACACCTGTGATGCACAGAGAATTACTGAGTTTTCATCTTTGGTTGAATTTTAAGTAGTACCATTGTTTTAAATTAAACAATTTCTGGAATTATTTTCAAATTCCTCTATGTATGAGTCATCAGACACACAAACAGGTCAAACTGGAAGTAAAAACAAATTGTATTTTCCCTGTGACTCATTTTAGAAGTTTGGATGTTGGTGTCTGACATCTAATGTTATAAGAATTCCTGTTTTATCACCCTCATTCTTACACCTCTTCAACATCTACCATATTATTTCATGCATATTTATATTATAATAAATCATTCAGTAGAACACTTGCAATATTGTGAGTAATTAAACACTAATATGCTGCTGTGTCAGATCATGAAAATTTGCAATTCTGTTGTGTATTCCTAAATTACAGATATCTCTGTTTACCTGGACATTCATTTTTATGAATACTTACTTTGCTGATTCCAATGCCTGTATGCCAACATATGCAGAGAATCATTCTACAGAACTATTGCTCCTTTCTGGAATGAATGTCTGCCTCTTGCATTCTTGAATCATTCATTAGGGTTCTTTTTACTTTGTTAAAGTGTCTCTCTCTTTAAAAAACATCTGCTAAAATCTTCTAACTTTTGGTGACAAGATCTAGTTTCTGACTTCTGCTGTGGTGAAATTTTCTTCTGAAACTGTCTTTTTACTAAGATGTCAGAAGAAGTGCTGTTCGTAGGGATACAGCTGCTGATTTTGCTAGTGAGCTTTTTGGCAGTGTGCTAGATGATAATGTCAAATTAAAGAATTCTACAGGTTCTTTGAGGTGTGGATATATTTTTTTTTTGTTGTTTGGTTTATTTTTTTTTTCAGTTTCAGCTTTGATGTGCATCTTAAGGAGCATTGATTGATAAGATGCAGTCTTACAAGAAGGAAGAAGGATACTTCTGTATTGTAGCTCAACCATTTGAAACTATTTCAAAGATTCTGGGTTGTCTTTAGGTTTAGTCAAATTTCTCCAGCTCTAGATCAAATTTGGTTTGCTCTTAATTCTGTTCAGGGTGGCTTCTGTTTACAGCTGAGTCAGAAAAGCTTTTGCTCAATTCTTCTTATGCATTTGGGAAATTGGGAGAAAATAGCCTAATAGAAAATTCTACTTTATTAGAAAGAGTGGATTTTTCTAGAACCTTTTTTAGGAAAGGATACACCATCAATTTGGAGAGGTTTCTGCAAAATTTATCTTTCTCGTGTCAATATATAGCTGCTTAATTTCTGTAAAGAAGCTGCTTGATCAAGTTCAGTGTTTTGAAGTGACTTTAAATTAAGATGAATCTCTATAGTTAATTCTGCGAGTTTGTCACCTGGGACATCAGATCTGCTGAAAGTCTGCCTGCTTGGCTTGTATTTTACATTATTTTTGCTGTGTAATTGCAATAGAAAAATACCTTCTGCAGTTCCCTGAAAACTACTTGTGAATTTCAGGTGGTTGTGTTTTGGTTTTGGTTTTGTGTTGTTGTGTTTTTTTGTTGTTGTTAGTTTGGTTTTGTGTGTTTGTTTTTTCTTTGCTTTAATCTAGATTCTAGAACGGGAATGACTGAAGGAAGTAGTGATTTATTCGAATGACACTTTTTTTCTGTTTGTTTTAAAACACATATACATTTATTTTCTGGACTGTGGAAACATGTCAGGCCTTTATTTTTTTTCACTGTTTTTTCTTGTCTACTTTTGCTGCCACTTATAGATGTGAGCATTCGGTGGAAATCTATTGACAAGGAAATTGCACCTTCTGTCTGAGATTTGTGATGTTTCTAGCATAACGACTACAAGTATTTTTTGTTTGAAGACTTACAGAAGAACATCTGTTATAAGATAGGATTTCAAGTAAGTTTTTTAATAAATGCTAATCCACTGAAGGCTCTCAGAAGTCAGACAGTGCTTTAGTGCTTCCTACAGTTAGGTGATGCTGCAGTTCTATGGAGACTGTCTCTGTCACCATGTAGGGCAGTTCTGGCAGTGAAAGATCGTGTTTGCCAGCTTAACTGTTTTTTCCAAACTGTGGTAGACAATTCAGAGTAGTGTGTAGCCTGGCACAAAAATGAGGATGCTGCTGTTACTGGCATTACTGATGGTGGTAGTCGGCAAAAAAAGTTTTGTTCTGAAGAAGTTACTTTGTTATTTGAGAACTTCACTGTGAATCTGGGCAGTGTCAGATACTTAAGATTCTGATCACACTCAATTCCTTCACACTCTGGCTACTTAAATAGGCTGAGTGCAGAGCTCCTTGATGCAGGGAGTTCTGCTGATAGGATTTTTCAAAGGTCGTGTTATTCAAAGAACTTTTTGCTTCCTTTGTCTACATGGTTGGCTAATAAGAGTGCTTTGGATTATTAGATGGATTCCTTGTTTTTAATGCAAAAAATTTCAAACAGCCAAGACTATTACTTGCAGAAACAGGTTCCTAGACAAATGCTTTGTCAAATGAACCTGTTGACTGTTGCCTGTGCTGTGTGATTATCTAAAGACTGAATTGTTTGTGTAACTGACAGCCAGATCCAAATACAGTAACTGGATGTGTATTGTAGAGGATGGAAATTAGGAGAACCTTGGAGAAAAACTATTTCTCAAAGGGAAATATTGGCAATCAGGAAATTATAGTCTATATAATGTCTGAAAAAACAAACACTATGGGAAACAAACATAAAAGAATGATGTTCAAGTATTTAAAAAGCAGTGAGTTAGCACTCCAGGGGGAAACAAAATATAGTTTAAATCTGCTGTGTTTGTATTGACCCACTGCAGAGCACAAGTATGGTTTCTGTGGCTTACTTGGTAAGTAAATGTAGTAACTCTCTCCTGCCTCATAGTGTTGATGCCTAACTGACAAGTTTTTGAAAACCCTTCTGAATTCCAAAACAAAGTTTTGTCGATAAATTATTGCTGGAGGCTCATTACATTTTGTGAGCCTTTGCCTTTTCAGTTTCATATCTTAAAATCAACTCCCTTCTCTCTTCTTCGTGCAAGGAGCAACTGCATCTGAAATACCCGATTCAACATAGAAGATTTACATGTAACCAAAAGAAACATATCAGAGATTTTATGTAGCAGGTGTTTTCCCTGACAGTTTCCTGCTGAAATTAAACCTGATGCTTTGCCTGGTGTGTGTCTCATACCCTTTCAGAGAAGAGATGCAATCATCAGAATTCTCATGATGCTTCTCACCTTATAAAAAATTAATAATACATATATTCTTTTATGTCAAACTCATTTTCATAATCTAGTAGAAGATTTTTATTGTTGTGCAGTATGTATTTCAAATTTTAGAATACTGACCTCTAAAGTGGGTTCATTCTTCCTCTTTAGACTGCTGGTGGCCCTGAATTACTTCCATTGCACTTGAAATGTAAACAAAATAAATCCTACAGAGATTTTTTTTTTTTTTTTCCCCAGTGATGCTGAAAACATCAGGGGACAAAGAAAAAGCTAGTAAAGACCTAGCTAGAACAGTTAGCTCCTATTTCCTCCCATCTCTCATCAGTAGCATATTACCTCCTACACTCCATAACTTTTTTTGTATGTGATATTTGCAATCACTAAGTTTGGACAGAACATCAGATATAAAAGGGTTCCATAATTGAAGAGTGCTCATGAAGTTGATTTCTAGACTTGTTCTAAATACTTCTTTTGTTTATGAAATATGTTCTCTGGGGAAGCACTGTGTATCATAGGGTTTTAGTTAGTGTGAAATTCTGTAGGTTATCAATCCTTTTTTATAATATCCTTGATGCTTTGAGGATAAAGTACTTCAGATTCAGTTGGGAGGCCTCAGCTGCTGTTAACAAGGTGCTGTGATTGAGCTAATCAGCCCTGCTACGAACTGGCTTTGGTCTGGAAGCTTAACAGCCTTAACATTGCTGCAGTTACAGACTTCTAATTTTGGAGCTGTTGTAAAAATGGCTTTGCATGGATTTTTTTTTTTATTTTATTTTTTTTTGGTAACAGTTGGCATGCAAATAATAATGACACTGTTGTGATTTTAGTCAGTATTTTTTCTTAGGCAAAAGTTTGAGTCTCGTAGACCTATTTGAAGTACAGATGTTCCCTTCTATAATTTTTGTATTTTCTGTTCGGCGGAGAATTTATTATTAAGACTTAACAGTTGTGTAAACCTTGTGTTAGAGTGCAGGTTGTGGGTGTGAGGGAGATGTAATTGCCTTTCAGTAGGAAAAGTGTTAAGTACAGCACTAGATCAATGCAGGCACTGTATCAGATTCTTCTATTACTTGCCTGTAACTAGCATTGTAGATAGCATTACTCTGGATTTAATCGAGTATAGAGTTTTGGCTTCTAATGTACTTTATTCTTAATGGAAAATAAGATGAAGTCTCTTAGCTTAACCTATATTTTTAGAATCTTTTGTAAACTTCTAAAATCTGGTTTTACAATGAAAAAGTTAGGAACCTGTATTCGGTTGAAGTTCTGTAGAAGAGGCTGCATTAGTTTTAAGACTACTTAAACCTAATTAGTCCTGAGATAACTTGGAGACTTCCTAGATCTTAAGTCCTACCATGTGTGAAATTTTTGTTTACTGTGAAAATTTTTAATAAAAGCATATATAGATTGGTTGTCCATGCTTTTTTTGTGTGCAACAATTTTACTGTAATATTTGGTAGCTTTTTGCCCTTTTTTTTTTTTTAGTTATTTTTTGTTTCTCCCATACCAGATTCAGCATTAAAATAATGACTGACTCTCAGTCCTTTAGGAAAATGAAAAACAGGCTAAAGGTATCTTAAGGTCTGAAGTGTGTACAATGTTTTGGTTTCTTGATAATTGGTTAAGAATATATATCTTTCTGAAGGCAAGTAATGCCCTGATGTTTAAATATTCAACAGTGAACTTGAAAATGTAAAAGGAAGTGACTTAAAATTTGTTTCTTGCTTTTTAAAAGAAAGTCCAAGCAAAGAACAGACTCCTAACAACAATATGTATTCTCTCATGTAAAGTTGATATTGTAATGAGCGCTGTACAAAGCATTTCTTAAGAGTCTAAGTTTCATATATATATACACCTGAGTGATGTGCGTGTTTACTTCCTTTGTGCAACCTTTTAAATGAAAGGTTGCACAAGGGTTTAAATAAAAGCTTTGCATCTTAAGATATTTGCAATTAATTAGAACAGATTGCTACTGAAGTTCTTTGTACTTGAATTTTTACATTTCTTTCACTTGCATCCTGCCAGGTGCCTTACTGCATATTTGTTGAATTCACTGGGCTTTTGTTTCATTTATAAAAATTCAATAAAGTCCTTGTGTTGTTCTGACTGTCAGGGAAATCCCACATGCATCTGTGGAATGGCCACAAAAAGACACACATGTCTGTTACAGCCCTTCAGTTATGTGAGCATACTGCATTTATTTGAATTCAGGTGAAGACTTTAGTTATGAGTTCATTTCAGTTTACGAGTAATTTTCTTAAAAGTATGTGGACCAGTATTTTGTAAAAGGATATGCTCTGTATTTTCACTCGATGTGAACATTGTTGTGGAGCTGTAGGTGATATTTATTCTGAATTGCCCTACTATGCATATGAGTGTTTAGAACATCTCTTGCATCTGGGAGGAAAGGTCGATTTTTTTTCTTCTGAACCTATGCCAGTAATCCTTCACATGGTAATTGGGATGTGGAGAAACATTTGATGCCTTATTACCCTTTCACAAAGTGTGATCTGCAAAACAAGTGATAATACGTTGAAGGTAATAATATTCTTTGTGGTTGGAATAAAAGGAATACTTAGTCATGGCTGTCTTTTTCAGGAAGGCAGAAACTTTGTTCATTTTTGTTATTTTATGTATTTAACAGAATGTGAGGAGTCTGTCTTCTGTTAAAATTATTTGATAATCCTTATAAATGTTAACATTTTATTTTCAGTGGCTGAGCAAGCTGGGCGCTTACACAGATTTCATTGTATTGGAGTTTCAGAGGATGAAAACATAAAGTACAATGAGAAGCAAAGTCTGAAAGCTGTTTGTCAGAGCTAAAAGCAGTAACACCAAAAGAGAGCTGAAGGCAGGATTTAAGGTGAACAAAGTTTAAACTTGAAGTCACCACCCAGAGAGGCAGTGTGTTTAAATTGGCTTGTTTTGGCACTGTTTAAGATTCTAAAATACAAAAGAGAAAATGGGATGATGTAATTTATAGAAGCAACTTATTCAGCACATGGAACCCAAGACTTCCTTTGGCTAAAATTTAAAGTGTACTTGAAAATTTTTAAATCAAGATTCTTACTTTTTGTCTTTTGAACTACAGAAGAAACAAAGGGAAGGAAAATTCCTGGGTTTTGTTGCCATTTACTTCCAAGTAATTTACTCTTTAAATTTAGCTAAAATTCTAGCAAGTGAATGATAAAGTATTGTGTGCGAGTGTTCTGGCAGTGTTGAACTTCTGGTAACCAGTTTCTCGTCTAATGCTGAACAGATTTGATATTTTTAAGATTTTAAGATGAAGCTTATTGGTGGTTGATGTAATTCAAACATGTATTCACATACTGGACTAATAGAGCTAGTAGTCCCAATGTAAACTGCAGGATTTTATGCATCACCACACAGTGATGTAATTTTATGTTATTTTTCTTTTCTTTGAAGAAATCACTATATTTTTAAAATACAGCTAGCCTTTGACCTAGTGAATGCTTGAAAAGTGATGGGCTGGTTTCCCTGGCCTTTGACATAACCCTGACTTTGGCCTTGTTTGAGTCTCATACTCCTTCCTTTTCTGCCAACTCTGGCCAGGTAGTGAAATACTTCTGTGATCTAATCTGTGTGGCCAGAAACCAACAAGAGAGTTGTTTGTTTCTTTTTGTGGGTGTGGTGGTTGGTGCTGTGGTGTGTGTTTGTGGTTTTGGTTTGGTTTGGTTTTTTTTGTGTGTGTTGTGTTGTTTTGTTTTGTTTTTTTGGGTTCTCTTGTCTACTAGCTTCTTCCTGATGTTTTACTGCAGGACCCTACAAACCACTGATAGTCATATGAAGGAGGAAGACACATAGGCCAGCCTATGGGCAGTGATGACAATGAACTGTTAAGGGAAGCAGGATGGCCTCCTTTGGGTGGCAGCCAGCCCTTGGTTGTTCGTAGGCTTGTGTTTGCATACATAAAACTTGACTCAGGCTATTGTCTGGTAATGGTTCATGCATCAAAATCCCTTGTGAGTAGTTGGCAAATGTTGCTTGCCTGTTTGAAGGCCTGCTTTGCATGAGATTTTGTACTGCTGTAGCTTGCATTTGGGCTAAGGGGTCTGCTGGACGCTGTGCTGGCAGGGCTGGTGGTGACCTGCTCCTCGGTGCTAGGGAATTGAAGGGTTTTAGTATCCTTATTCTTACTCATCTGTAATATTAAACTTGGTATTTGTCCTAATTTTAAAGTTAAATCACTAGCTTCTGTGTTGTCATTAAATATCCCTAGAAATCTGTTCTTAATTTTGAGATTATAGGAATTAAGTTGTGAGACTGTTTGATGCTTTTGTAGGAGAGACTTCTAAAACATCTGGAGAGGAATTAAAAAAAAAATTTTTTTTGATTGCTACTTGCTTTTGGACTACAGACCATTCAAGGTAATGTTTGGAAGTCTTTAATATTGTATAATTATTGTAGGAAGGATAATTACCAGGTAAGGGTACTTTTTCACTGCAGAAAGACTGTATTCTGCACTTTAACAGCAACAGGTGTGTCAATTCCAACTGTAACATTGTTGGAGAATGAAGGCAATTTAAAATGGGATTACTTGAATATAAATTCCACTTCTAACTTTTCTGTCAAAGTCCTGCTTCTGAAGTGTGTATAATTTCTAAATGCATTTTATTAAGACTGTTCTAGCTCGTGTAACACTTGTTACAAGAAAAGCATTGAAAACTCATGTCCATAAAAAGTGTGATATTTAGGATTTAAGCGAAGGAGAAATGTTACTCAGTCCAACGAGACTATGGGGTATTAAATGAAAAACTAGCAGAAGAAATAGAAGAGCAGTGAAGACTTCAAACAAGGTGTGTGTGTGTATCTTTCTTTTGATGCAGAAGCGAGGTTGAAGAATTCTCAACATCTTTGCTAGCAAATGCAGCTATTTCTAGGCTCGTTTCCACCAGATCTAGATCCTGCCATATTTAGTAATTATTTTCTGGAGTAGAAGAATAAGTTATTTTTTTAGTTAGTGTGATGCTACTTTAAGTTCTTTACAGAATAGTTGGATTCTTCTGCTAAATTAGAAATATTACTGTTGTGATTATTCTTCAGCATTTAAATACCACAGTGCTAAACAGGGAGTCTTGGCTATTCTAGAGTGAGTTCTGTGTTACTGATTCTCTAAAGGTGTAATTTTGTTGTTGGAAGGTAATCTCTCCAGACTTTCCAATTTTTAACAACATGAATATACTATCAGAAGAATGTTAAAATGTGGAGGATCCTGAACAGCAGAAATCAGTACGTCAGCTAATACCTTTTTGTTATGAAAGAAGAAACTAGTGAATACAGGCATCAGGCAACTTACTCCTTCAGTGAGCTGTGGTGAGACATCTTGGTTCAATGGGAGGAACAGCCTCCTTTTTAATTAGAGTGGGAACACCCAGTGAGCTGAAACAAATGTTTTTGGGGTTGAAGGTAAACTAGACTCCCTCAGACATCTCAGCTCCTGCAGCACTTCTACGTATTAGTGCAAGGCCCATTAACATCAGCCAGCAATCTTCCTTCCACCTCGTTTGTTGATGCAGGAGACTGAACTGTATTATATCAGCTTTCTAGCATAGTGGGCACGCTGTCATTTGCTGCCACTCGCACTAAGAGCTGTCAACGCAAAGCCTTCCTGCTTGACTCAGCAGGCAGCTATCAGCCCAGACAGCAAGGAGCTGGATTCAGCAGATATTTGGGCAGATACTGTATCTGGGAAGCTTAAAGACAGGGTTCTCTCCCTTGACAGAGAATGTTGCATTTTCTTACTCTGAAAATGAGGCTTAAAAATGCAAATAAAATCTGTCAAAGTAGTGGTTGCAAGAAATGTTTCAACATAGAGGAAAGAAAGGCTTCTTGAGCTTTTTGTTTATTTGGGTTTGTTGTGTTTTTTTTAAGGTGTCTGAAGGCCTTGCTGGCAGCACAGGCTGTGCCAGATCTCTTGTCACTTGTTCAGACTGGATTCTGGCTATGCCTTCTGGAAGTAATGGAATTATTGACAACTGTTGTTTTTGGACCTCTGCGAAAGGAGAACATCTGGCAAGAGCTTTACTACATTCCAGCTAGCTTATGGAGGGGGAAGCAGTAGTTAGTACAAAATGCATACTAGGAAAAGAAATCCTTGAAACTGCAGGCTAATGCTAACTTCCATCAGCTCACCTTCTTGACTATAAATGCAGGAAGAGATGCTTCTTGAAAGTTTAAATAGTTTAAAGTAAACCTTTTTTTTTTTTTTTTTCCTCCATGACTAAAATATTGGAGGAAACCCATTTTGTTCTAGGCAGCATTTTACTGATGGAATAGTCTCTCTTTGCCTTGGACAAACCAGTGGGGTACTTCATTGTGGTGGAGGACAAATCTTGAAGCCCTAACCCTGAAAGAGCTTCTTTCTTGGGTGAAAATGAAGTGTGGAGGGCATTTTCTTGATTTTTGGCAAAAGAGGACCGATATGAGTGAGCCAGGTTGTAATAATTACCAAAGTCAATATTTGCTATATTTGTTCTATTACTTTTTTACATGTAACTTAAAGCTAGCCTACTCCATCTCTGGCTTGGATGAACAGATGTGCAGTGCTTGCATTTATCCATTAAGCATTCTTCACTGTTTAAATACTGAACAAATACACCTTGTTTTTAGAGTTAAAAGATGATGTTTAATGCTGACATGCTTATATAATAGACGCTTTTCCCCAGCTGATTTGAAAGAGCCAGAATTCTCTTACGAAGAATTGAGGTTCACACAACTTCCGATGTGTAACTTCTGTTTTGTTCAGTAATGAGAGTTCAGCCCTGTGGGTGAGTCTGTGTTCTTTACAACAAGTAATTCTAAGAAATCTTCTTTTTAAGGACATGGTTGTCTAGAAGTAAACCTGAAAACTTTTCAAACTTCTTTATATTCTGCATGCTTTATGAAAATGTAAGATGTGTTAGTGTATTGTTTTTATGTGAGATACTATGCTGCTGTTAATAGACATACTTTCAATTTCAGTAGTGTCACCAAAAATCTGTTCAAGGGATACTATGTACCTTAGCAAAGTATAGGTTTTCTTCCACGTGCTTTTAGGAAATGGCTAGGTTGGGATCTTCTGAAGATCATACTCAGACATCTGTGATCTTGACTGCATATCTGTAAATATCTTTGCTTCCAATCAGACATGTAAGCGTGGAATTGCACTGTCATTTCCTTGGTTATACTGTGTACTATACTTGCCATTTTCCTTAAAGTTCAAAACCCTGTCTCACCCAGGTACAGGGTTTTATCTGATATTACATGAACTCAGAAATTCAAAATATGTGATGTTTCTCACAACTGTATTTTTTTCAGTTCTTTGTTTTTCCTCTCTTCTTAAACTGCTTGTTATGTCACAACTTTTAATCAAAAGGTTTGATTAATGCATTAGTAATCTTCTAAATGTCAACAAAGTACTTTTAATTTGTTGCTATTGGATAATATTAGTTGTATGTGTGTAAGGATTCATGACAGTCATCAACACCATGAGAAGATACTGAGCTCAGGTTGATCTTGGAGTTTGTTTTCAAAAGGGTCAATTTGCTGGACACCTTGCGATGCAGTAAATGACTGAAAGCACTTTTTTCATAATGTTTTTAGACATGTTAGAAAAGCTGTCACGTTCACAGTGTTTTCTTTGCTCATGAGAGTTAACGCCTCAGCTGCACTCTGTGTGATTCAGATTGTATTGTGTTCTGGTGCCTGAACTGGCAGTTTTCTCTGCTGTTGTAATACAGTTGGTAACAGTAGCTGTTGACTGTGACGCTGTATTTGAGTATTTTTGGCCTGGTGTGTGCAGTCTTGTGACACTGGCCTTGATTTGGTGTATTTATAAATACATAACCACACACTTCAAAATATATATAAAGCTCTCGAGTCATGACTTAAGTAACCACAGGAGAATTTGCCAGTAAGATGGATTAATATGATAGCTAATATCATAGAGCAAAGACTTGCTTTTTAGAGCTGTTCAGTCTGATGCCTCCTGGTTCAGTATAGACAGGAGAATAAGCAGCATGATGCAGTTCAAAAGCAGTTTAAATGTGTGTTTGCATGTCAATAAAAGCTCTGGGTTGTATCCCTGCTAAAGGCTTCATCTCTAATCCAGTTTGCTTTTTTTCACATTAGTAACCAGGGAGGTTTCAAAATGCACTCTGTGTGCACACATGTAAAGATTATTTATATACAGGATATAATACATAAAAATTAGCATTTAAATTTTTCTTTTAGCATGTTAACCTTAAATTGGATGGAAGAATAATATTAAAGCTTGTATTAATAAAGGGGTTTTTTCTTTTTTTTTTTCCAGAGGCAAAGAATAGCTTTACTGTGTAGTGCTCTGAGCATCTGCGAATATTTGTAAGGAAATTTATTAAAAAAAACCTCCCAAACTAGCTTAAATGTGAATTTTTATCATTTTCATCATTAGCTTATGCTTGAACTGTCTGAATAAATGTACACAAATAACAAAAATATTGCATGCAACACATTACACATACTATTGTAACTATTCTCTCCGTTTTGACATGTACCTGATGTACTTTCTGGCAAGATGTGTAGCAATGTGCAGTTTTCTTGTTTAGAACAGTGTGGGTCGGAAATGCCAGTATGAAGTGTCCAGGTCATGCCAGTGCACCTGGTGTGGTAGGTGATGCGATCCAGAGTCTAGGAAGCAGTGAATGAGGGAAGAGGAGAAGGTAACTTTTGACATTTCCCTAAGAGCACTGCTATTACAGGAATTAATAACCTGAGGATGTTCTTAGGGAATACATGGGCCTTATTACAAGGAATGAATAGGATTGTTTGTGAAATTAAGTTAAAAGTAGTAATTTCCATTTTTTTAACAGCTGATTATATTTAGATAATGAGTGGAAACAAATCTAAAACATACTTGATAGTTATACAGGAACTGTATTACTGGTACTGACTTGTGTGTGATGTTAATAGATGCTGTTAAAACATATTAAATCATGATCTTTTCTGATTTTCTTCTCTATACAGTGGCAGTATTTTGTTGTGTTGGAAAAAGTTCTTCTAAGTGTATGCCCCAAAGTTGTATCATGACCTGAGAAAATACTACTCTTGCAAATAATTTTCTGCATGAAAGTACAGACTTTAAACAGCTTTCCATAAAGAGAGAATTCAATTTGCTAATATGTTTTAGGTTGCAACTAATTTTTAACACCTGCCAGTGCTAAGTTTGGTCTAAGTTTTGGATATTGCCCAGGCAGATTGTATACTTGCTGTATGTTCCTCTCATTTGAATAATTTTGTTCTGCTGAAGCTTTAATTGTGATTGCATATTCTGGGGATAGAAATAACTTTGTATAGCACATCTTAGTGCCTATTCTTAAAATAATTCCCATAACAACTGGCATAGCAGATGTTTATTCTATACTATGTCAGATAATTGTGCTCTGGGATTCTCCAGGATAAACAATGTTTCAAAAATTAAAATTAATTTATTTACTACTAATAATAATCAGTGTTGATATTTCAAACAGATCTTACCAACTGATCTTTGCAAATAAAAATGTTCAAGGGGAAGCTAGTGTTCTATGGGTAATAATAAAGATAACCGATGCCTTCTCAGGGTGGCTTCAGTCCCCACAGTGCTTGTAAATGTCTGCCATTAGACATTGGTAGCTAACAACCTCACCTCTCATGGCTATAAACCTGACTGGACAGGTGACGAAGGTTATTGAAACTAACAGCTAAGCCCAGGAGAAATCTCACTTTTAGACCACATGATGGATGAACTGTTCAACCTGCAACCCCATGACTCAATACAGGGGAGGAGAGTGAGAAGCATCATGCGATTTAATAAAATTATCTCGGGAAGCTTCCTGAAGGAATTGTGGAGTCCAGAGCTTGTACCAGGCAACTGTGACTCAAAATAGTGTTTCTGTGACATATCCATAGCTCTTTGATTAATTTTCTCTGGAGCAGGAGGTATAAAAAGGGGTACTGCTCTACCACTCACATTTGTTCCTCTAATAAGCAGTTCTGGCACTGGAGAGTCACGTTCCTTTCTGATCTGGAGGGATGGGGGGAACTTCATGTGCTGTAAGGCAGTTGGTATGTTCTCCAAGAAACAGTATGGATTGAGATTAAAAGTGGGGTGATTTTTTTTGGGGTGGTTGTTTTGTTCTGCTTTGTTTTTTCTCTTCTCTTTTCTCTTTAGTTTTCATTCTTCAGGAACTTCTCCTTGCCTTTCATTTGGAGGCAGGGGATGGGTGGAGAGTAAGTCCTCTACTTAGTTTGACAGGAAATTAGTTTGTCTGTTACCTAATTATAACGTTGCATCCGAATTTATCCCTGTGGCGCTTTAGTGGCTACACTCTTGAGAGTTTTCCTGAGTTTCATTTCTCTTCTCAATTTGACTAGTGCCCCTGGTTTTATATATTTTAAGCCCACCACATGACATCTATTGTCAAAGTTGCTCTTGGTTTTGAGTGGTATATGTTTGTCCCTGTTTCCCCCCACTGCAGCCTCCAATAATAAAAGTGTGGAACTATATTCCATCTTTACTTCTTTATCTGACTTGCAAATTGTTAGAGTATGAATGATTTTATTATGTTATTAAAAATATTAAGTCTATTATAAAATGAGAAATATTTTTTTATTTGGAATCAACAAGAAGAAGCTGAGAACTAGTCTTAACTTTGAAAATTGAAATTTAAAATTTTTGATTCAGATAGTATTTCTCCATCAAATATATTTCTCTTTGCATCCCCTTACTAGACAGTCTAGACCTAAAATATAATTTTAAGTAATAATGTGTTTCATACTTTACAATAGACCTTTGCAATGTAGGATCTAATGGTAGATTGTATTTTGCATCTTAGACACCCAAACAAATCAATCGGTGCTGTTATGATTTGTGCTCTTTTTTTTTTTTGCAATTGATTTCAGTTGTTGAATCTTATCTGAAGGAATATCATTGCTCTGAAACAAAATTGGATAAAGAAGCTATAAAAAATAGAAACTCATACCTAGTATAACAATCTACAATATGATTTTTTTTGTCAAATAATTCATTTGATCAAAATCATAGCAGATGGTAACCGTATGAAGTATATTATCTTGTTTACACAAACATTAGACCCTGTGTGTCTTAAATAAGTTTTAAATATGGTTCTTTGTTGTATATGAGCAAGAACAACTTTCATTTTGGTTTGATTGTAAGATCCAATTTTTTTATTAGGTGAACATTTGGACCTGTTTCTTCAGAATGAATATGTATGTTGAAGTAATGAGGCAACAGGTTTCTTCAGCTTTTCTTCTAGAATAGCTTTTTAGAATTCAGCGCATCCTTATGACTGCTTGGCCTTATCTTCCTGAGCTGAGCAAGGAACACTCAGCCTTTCCTGTGGCCTGGCTGTGGTCCCAGATTTGGGCCGTGCTCTATCTGCACGGCTGGCCGAGGGCAGGCGAACAGCCTGTTGGTCCTCTCTGGGACACAGTAGTAAGTGCAATGGAGGTGCTGTGTGAGCCAGACCAGCCCCAGACTGCTGGCTGACTCTGCTTGAACAAAAAGTCAGTTACTGAATCACTCCCTAATTAAACTATGGTGTATCTGCTATAGAAGTAGCCAATTTTGATTGAAAACTATGAATTCAACTCATGAGTCATTTCAATTACTTTCCATCTCAATGCCTACTAAAAAAAGGAAGTGGGTGTAGAACCTTGTTACACTTCTATCTGCCTGACTGTACGTGTCTGTATTATGAGACCTTTATAATGCACAGTTGTTGAATTTCCCCCTTTTTTGCATTTCTTAAACAGATTGAGGTACTGCAGCCTTTCTCTGTGCAGCATGGTTTTCAGTGCTCTGCTAATTCTCACTAATGCTAATTTCCTGTGCCCCTTAACATCTGTGATGAATTAGTGGGTACTGGAATTGGATACCACACTTCATCGTGGAAGGGGTTACATGAAGGTGAAGATCCCCCTAGTTCCTCCATTCTGTTTTGTGTTTCCCAAGAAAACGCTTGAACCCTTTTGATGACGTGCTTGCTTTGAGACATTATTGAATTTGTTATCACAGATGATTCCTGTGTTCATTCTTTTTGTGTGTTTCCCCACTTCAGGCTCTCTTCTTACCTGGGAGGTGTATCATATGCTCCTGGCTCTTTCACACAGAGCTACCTTTGGCTGTACGTGTTGTTCGGGCCCAGCCTGCTAGAGTTTGTCTGTGTGGTTTTGGTTGTTTTTCATCTATCATAGGTAGAAAAAGCTGATTAGTTTACAAACCACAACAAATTCCTTGAGTAGTCTCATAGACACACGCCTGATTTCCTGGTTGAGGGTTGTGCACTAGCTGGTTCTCTGATTGTTTGGGGTGTAATATGTTGTTGAGGGTAGAGGGTATCAGGGATGTCATCCCAAGTCAAACCCAGATATTAAGTGTCAGAAAGTCAGAGTGCCGGTGTTCCGTATGCAGTATATGAAATTCTTCCTAATAACCAGCTTCTAAACTGTGAATGCATGTCCCTTGTGTGTAAATTCTGATTGAAGGTTAGGTCTCGATGCAGACCTGGTTTGGGCTTTTAAGAAATGCAAAATTAGTGCATGAAAAGCAAGAAAAGAGGACACCTGGCGGGGGGGGGGGGAAAGGAAGCATTGTAATACTCTAGCTATAACTACTGTGCTTTTTTTATAAGAAAGAATTCTTGGAACTATTTAGAAAATAGTTTTTCTCCCCAGCTTATGCTGTTACATTTTGGTTTAGAGCAGTTTCTTCAAACAATTTATTTGCATAATTCAAGCGGTAGAATTAAAATACCAGAATTTTTAGCTATACATGTGCTGATTTAGCAGAACCTTAACACAAGTCCTTATGTCCCACTGACTCAAATTTTTAAATGAATAACATGTTTTACTGATTAGGGGTTATGCATCTAAACACTTTATGCATAACCATTATGTACTGACATACTCCCTAGAGGGGTTGATATAATGTACGATGTCTTAGACTTTCCCAAGACTTCATCTTGCAGTAGGATATTCCAACACCCCCCCACCCCCCAGCCATGTCCCTTTTGAAACTAAAGTGATGGGAGACTTGTTATGATAATCACTGGATTACTAGCACTGTTGTTTCTGGTAGAAAAGGGTCAGTTGTGCCAAAAGATTACTTTTGCCTTTGTCAGTGCCAGCCACGACTTTTTACTCAGCTCGTGGATCAGTTACAATGAAATAAAAACAATGCTGTCAGCTGCAAAATGGAGCAAAATTCCACAAACTGCTGGCTCAATATAGTGGAGGGTTTGCATTTTCAAAGAGTGTTCTCCAGCCTTGAGGATCTTTCCACAAAAACTGCCTATAGTTTTCATCTGGGTGATTGTACTGTCCTTGCAGTTTAACATGCCTTCTGCAAACTCTTTGTCAGAACAGTACTTTGTAGCTTCATAAACCACATTTCTTAAGGACATAATGATTAGAATACTGTTATTCCATAGGTATTTACAGTATTTCCTTGCATTTTATTTTGTAGTGTGGCCAGTTATGAGATACATAGGTGCAAATTTTATAGTTGCAATATAAAGTTAGTGTCTAGGGCTAATTGTGGGGAGCAACTTGCACTCAGCTTTTACTTATAAAATGTGACATTATAAAGCCTCATCATTGGTTTATAGTGTACATCACATTAAAAAATTATGCTCTTCATGACAGACATTTGGGTGACTGGGAACTAATGAGTTGTTTTGTAGGCCAAAGCACATGCAAGGCTGAAATTTAGAATGGAAATTTTCCACCCTTTTAAAAAAAAAAAAAGGGGTCTTGTGATACAGATAATCAGGAACCTAATTACTTATCCTATATGAATGAATTCACTATAGGAGTTCAGGTGCCATTAGTTATTTTGGAATGTGATTTAACAATGGTTTGACCAACTAATTTTGAATAGAAACTGACTGGAGAAAGTGTTGGCAACAGTATTTCTAACTGTTGACTAGATAACACACAGGATGTGTATTCGGATACTGAGCTTAAATATCTCCCTGTTTTTTCCTTCCCCTTTCTCTTTTGAGCTGCAACCTGGATTTGCATAAAGGGAACTGATTCTAAAAGAACCATTGCAGAGTTTAAAAATATTCCTATTTTATTAGGGCAGACAGGAGGAGTCTCTGAGTGTTTTTTTTGTTTGTGTGTGGTTTCTTTCTTTTTTTTTTTTTTTTTTGGTTTTGTTCTTTAAGCCATTGAAATACAGTCAGTCTCTCTTGCCTTTTCCCCCCCTTACACTAAAATATCTCGCATGTCTTGTAGAGACTAAGTAGGGGTAATAATTTCACACATTTTACAATCCATAAGGAAGACACAGAGCAAAGAGTAGATAACAAGTATATGTTTCACAGTATGTGCTGTAATATTCAGTGCTTAAAATGCAGGATAAATCAGGCTGTGCAAAAAAGTAGGCTAACATAGTTGTTCTTGTTTTGTTACTTATGCTAATTTCTTTTGGATCGGGTAGGACAGACAGTGAAGACTGGCAAATCTTGACTTTTTATGCTCCTGTTTTCAGCAGGTGCAGGTGTCCAAATGAGTAGGTTGCATAGTAGCCACCTTCATTAACAAGGAATCAAAAATAGCTTTAAAAACTAAATGGTTTAAAAAATATTAAGTATGCAGACATGGATGAATTTGCTTTAAGTGTATGGAAGTGGATGAGTTTGCCTTTAAATTGTATTAGAGAACATTAGTCTTTTGCTATCTTTTCCTTATAGGTCTGTATTTTTCTTTTTATTGCTAGGTATGGATGAGCGAACAGGTGCCACATCCTGGGGAACAAGCGGTCAGCCAAGTCCTTCATATGAATCTTCAAGGGTAAGGTTCCACATAATAATTCATAGTGAAAGTTTATGGGAATGTACAATGAAAATCAGCAGATGATTTGGCAATGTTTTTGAAGGGTAATGTCCTTTAAGTACAGATTAGCATCTTTTATAAACTTGAATGACTTTAAGCTACAATAGCAAATCAGATTTCTAAGGCTGAAAAATATATAGGTTAAGAATTTATGAAAGTAAACTGTGCCTAACTGTATACTTGAATGATGAGCGTGCATTTTATTTATCTTGTGATCGAAAGAAAATAGGAGTCATGTTACATACTTGGGAGGAGATGGCAAAGCATAGGGAATGCTTGCCTCTCCATTAACAGTAGACAGCCATAGTATGTGCTCTGTTGTGATGTTGGAGAGAGATTTCACTTTTAAATATCTCCTGTTCCAGCTTCATCCATACTGCTTACTGAGCTAAAGGTTTTTGATATTATCTAATATCCTAAACCAAAATTCTTTTCAAAACACAGCTCAGTGGTCAAGAGCAAGTTTTTCCCTTAGTAAATCACATTTTATCTACTCTTTTTTTTTTTTTTAATGAAATCTACTCTCTAAAAAGTCAATGAGCTATGTACCTAATGAATTACTAGAAATACACAGCATAATTGATGGACCTGGTCTAGATAATCTGTTCTGATTTCAATACCCTTGAGTCAGAGAGCTGTTAGTTCTTGTATCTTTCCAGCTTTCTATTGCTGTGATATGAAGTGGGTAGGCTGCAAGGTCTTGTCCAGCTCACTGGATATTGTTAAAGCTTCTGTCTGACTTTGGAAGAAAGCATTAGAAAGATTTATCATGAAGTCCTAATTTTTCCTTGATCTTTGGTATATAAATTTTAACAAAAGGATAGACAAACTTTATGGGATGTGGAAGTATCTTTGTTCACGTAGAAAATTGGCATTTTTAAAAAAAGTCTTGCATAATTTGAGGCACTTAGATGCCTTTTCTACATTTGAAATAGAATCTTGCAACGCAGCTTTAGTTGGCTTGTTCTTCTTATTTGTTTTTTTGACACTCATTTATGATGTTGTTGATGAGTTTTAATCAATCATGACTTAACCTGACCTAATTGGAATTTGAGCTTGTGATTCCTTGGCTGCGTAGTTCTATTAATTGCATATTTTTTAAATTAGAGGATCAGTCAGCTAACATGTCAGTAATGTCAAGTCAGGATGCCAAGGGTGCTGGTCTTTTTTTGTGTGTTTTAGTGGGTTTGGTTGGTTTTTTCCTTTTTTCTTTTTCAGCTGTTACTGAAGGCTCCAACTTAAAGAAACTTAAACATTGGGCAGGAATAAACACCTCCTCAAAATATACCGTCATACCTGACAGTTGGTAATAAAGGCAGATGTTTGTGTTCTAACAGAGATTTACCGTAATTAGAATCACAGGAAGAAGTTGGTGCTATTTGGGTGTATCACTAAGAAAAGCAAATGTAAATGTAGGTTTGTCTTTAGCTCTATGGAAAGCTTCAGAAAAAAGGTGTTTAATTCATGTACATATCAGGTGTACCTCTTCCCCTAGCAATTGTAACTTGGACTTAAAATAGTTTGTATTTTTTAAAAAAGACAAAGACACAAACAGGAAAAAATAAGTTTATCCTCCCAGCAAACAATACTTGCTGAATCATAATTTATGCTAGCACCATTTCAGCTAAAGCCAGTGGGACTCTAGCCAAGCTGAATATGTTGTTAAGAGTTGACGGAATCTATCCAGAATAATATGGAAGTAGCCTCTGCTGGCTAAGTGCAGAGGATTTTTCTCTTGTGTGATAGTAATTTGAGATGGTAATGAGAGTTTTCTTCTTTTAAAGAAAATATGTTCATTTTTGTTTAAACTGGAAACTACTGTTTAATAGGTCTTTTTTAATTCAAGCTTAATTTTAGAGAATTGGCAGTTAATACTGTCTTAATTTTACAGAAATTTAGAGACTTTGAAATGCTGACATGAAGGTTATTTCTTTACTCATCTTTGTGTCTGAATTTAGTTATTTTATAGTATGGCTTTGTATGCATCAGTATAAAATCTAGAACAGGAGAAGACCAAATACTCACATACAAACTTTCTTGATATACAAAGTAAAAATGAAATAATCAGGTTCACCTCTTCCTTTTGTCTCCCACAACAGTGTTTTTTTGTGTTTTGTCTTTTATTATTATTAATTTGTTCCTGTAGTGTTGAGGTAGTAAAGTTTTATTCACTTTGATAGGGAATTACTTTTTGTCTAAAGGTAGCAGAAATTAAAGAGGGCAGAACTAAAACAATATTTCCAAATTCTAGTGAAAGATTATTATAAGTTGCATATTTTTACAAATGCTTTCTTAAGCTGTCTTTTTGGAAAACCTGCTAAATGATATAAATTTAAGAGCAATTCTCATGTTAGCATTAGACTGTCCATAAAGTTTCTCTGTGATCAGTTTAGCTGTAAACTGTTGGCTTCACTGTCCTGAAGCATCCATGTGGCAGCAGTTCCTCATGGGATTACTGACCAGGTAGTTGGGTGCTGGTAGTTTCTAGATTTTCCTGAAAGGTTGATGTGGTTGCATTGTCTTGGGAAGCAAGTGCTAGGCACTGAAAGATTAAGAAACATGCACCTTCTTAGTTTTATGTCATATATCATCTTCTTGCACTAAGGAGTAAGGAAGGCTTGTCCCACAGGCTTAAGGGCAGATATTATGCAGAATGAATGTGAAGTGGCTATCCAAAGGAAGTCAGAGGGTTTGGCCAATGAATAGATGTTGTCCAGGCCTTCAATACACCTAAAAATTTGATAATGAGAGGGTAAGAAAAACAACTGCATGAAGCAGTAAAGAATGTCTGCCTGAGATGTCGCTTAAATGACAAGTTTTCTTTAATATGAATTTTAAATAATTATTTTTTATTCCAAAAATTTTTTATTAACAAAAAAACAACTAATCCAAAACAAAACACCAATCCAAAAATGTGATGAACACTAGAAGTATATACTGTCTGCATGTAGAATTGGTAATAGGTAAGAGGCATAAATTAATTCATCCCATGGCCATATTATTCTGCAAAAAAGTAGAACATAGAAAGTTCTCTTCTTCATTGAAATAACTAAAAAAGCACTTGATTTACCAGCCTGAATCGAGTTTTCATGCATAGATTAGGGGTAAGATATATGGTTGTTTGTTTTTTTGTTTGGGTTTGTTTTTTCTTTTTTTGGGGGGTGTTACTTTAACTAGTAAAACACGTTACACCACTGGTTTAGAATTTTGCATAAAGATAACTTCAGACTGCTACTTCATATGCTGCCAGGTAAGATGACTGAGTAAGAGCTAAAATTAGTGTGTGCATCTGTATTGTTAAGAATATAGGCTCTGGTTTCTCGGGAGGCAGCAGAAATGATACATCTATCTTTTTACATTTCTAGGTTATTCCTTGTGATGGTTAATACACAGAGTTTAAATAAATTATAATTGTCTTACATGATCAACTTTAACTTCAAAATCTAGTTCTTGTTCCCATAATTTCAATATAGAATGTTATTCTTACCTTAATTGTTCTTACTACTTGCTTGTTTACAGGAAAATGGCAGTCTTCATGGAAAAAGCTCGGACCTCTCCACGGACATAGAAAAGTTGAAACCTCAAGAGGTACCACTTGCTCTTTTACTCTTGTGTGTGATGACTTTTTTTTTTTTTTAATTTGAATATTTTTACATCTGCTTGTAGCCTACTACTGGAGTTTTCCTTTAAAGGAATACAGTGACAATGCAGTGACCAAATAATTTAAGATCTTAAATTGTTGGCCCACTATTGACTGGAATTTCTAAAGGTACATAAAGATAAGCAATTTTCAATGAAGTAGATTTGGAAATTGGTGATAGTTAAGGTCATACCTGTTAAAAGATAATTAAGTAAGACTGTGGAAGACTGGCTGAAGGAGATCATCTTTTCCCAACTCCTGCTGAGGGTCTGTTCAGGTCAGTATAGATGGTCTGATTGTGTCCAGCAATGATGCTTAAGGAAAGAGTATAAGTATAGGGCAAATGTTTTGCCACCTTTACTGTTGTACTCTCCCAGAAAAGCCTAGCACTTTAGGGGCTTAGGAGACTTCCTGGACAGAGCTGACCTTTTGGCCATTGTTCTTTTAGTTATTGGTGGACTTGTTCCCCGAAAATTGTGAATTTTTCTGACTTAGGTTACAGTTTTGACAACAATTGCAAGTGTTTTGTGGCAAAAATATTGATGTTTTTGTCTTAAGTGTGCTGACCGGTGATTTTGATTTAATGGGTTTCCACCATCCTCCTGTGTTCTGAACAGTGATGATTGGTTGTTACTGATGTGCTTCCTTTTTTTTTTTTTTTTTTTTCCCCATAAACATTCTTATTTACATGCTACTTGTATGTCTCTCCTCAACTAAATTGAAGAATCATAATCTATTCGTCTCTGCTTGTATAGTAACTTCTTCTAACTTCTGGTTCTTGGTGCCATTTCTGAATCCTTCTGCTGCTTCTGTATAACTGAAGAGTTAGGGTGATTATGGCTGCATGCACTAGTCAAGATGAGAGTGTACCATGAATTTCTGCATGAAGAATAGATACGTTCATTTTCTGTTCCCTTTTTACTTGTTATTAAGTCTTGCATTTTTTGACTGTCACTGAGCATTGAAGTGATATTTTTTTCAAAAACTCTGTGGAAAAAGAATGTTTTTTTCTTACATTATACAGTAGTTACCTCATTGTAAATAACACTGAGTTATTTTTTTTAACATGTTTCTTTTGTATTTACTGTTTTGTTGTCAAATTCATGGAGAGCTTGCTTGGCAACTGTGCACTAACATTTACTTAGGATAATTTTAAAATGTTTTTTTTTGTTATCAGCAAACTTTACTTTGTTCATTCTGATTTGTTCAAGTGGTTGTTGAAGAGTGTTGGTCTGAGTACAGGGTCGGAGGGTTTTTTTGAGCTAACTTCACTGTGAAAATGACATATTACTGTGCTTGAGGTGGAGGTGTTTATGTATTTCAATCTTTTCATCAGCAGTTAATTCCCAAAAGGTCCTCTCTCATTTCCAATAGCAGTTTAGTTTAATTTTAGGAGTCTCTGGTAACATCTTTCAAAAGGCTAGAATAGTCTTATTTCAGTAGTGTTTTGAACTAACATTGAAGACTGAGGATAACTGCAGACTTGAGAAAACCTTGTATAAGAGCCTTGCTGTTTTTTCACCTGATAATGTTGTTCTAACACTTAAAGAGAAGTGGGTATTTGTCTCAGAATTGGCTGTGACAATCTTAAATATGTGAAGAGGTACACACTGAGATGTGACTTTTTTGAGTGCAAAATCTCTTTTGCATAGGCCAAATGTTTTGTTAGGAAAATGAATAATCTGAAAATAGATCTGTTGCGTGGGGGAGAAAAAAAAAACAAAACAAAATGAAAGAAAAACGCAGGGAAGCTTTATTTTTTAGAGGAATAATTCGGGAATGGTAATTAGCAAGTCGGTGGAATTCTACAAAGTGATGATGGTCTCCCTTATTCTTGAATGATTATACTGAAGTCCATGTATAATACTGTGTCAAAATTTTCCATCTCTTGTGGTGTTTGTTTTTCTCCCAACTCTTCAATCTTGCATTTATTTCTATATGTGCAACAGTGGTGTTTATTCAGTGACTATATTCTGGCTAATGTATGCAAGTCCCTCCCTTATCTGAGTGATATAGAGCTAGAGATATTTTTTCATGTGGTCATACTCCCTGGCATTAGAAGGGTAGTTGTCTCTTAGTGTATGTTGCAGAGGACTGCAAAGCAGCTTTTTGGAAGCCTTGCTCTATTGAGCTTTTAAAGCAAGTTCTAAGGTAGTTGAACCCAGTAGCATGTTTACTGCACAGCAGTATGCTGCCCTATAGCACTTGAAAGTTTTGTCTTCCTGTTGTGAGGTGCTTCTGAAATTTTTAGCTTTCCCACTTTATTTGGGAGTTGTAATTTATATTCATGATCTAGCAACAAACTGGTATAATAACCTTTTTTGGGGGGATAAACATTGTCTTTTAATTAAACATTTTTCCACCATAGTTTTTACTTTGGTGTGGCTAATGACTGCTTTTATTTCATGAAGAATAATGCTTTATGAGGTTTTCTTTCATTGTTCTTGGTTTTGTTGTAACATGTCTCTGCAATAAAAGGAGCAAGTTAGGTTTTCATCTGGTTAGGTTGCTGTCTCCAAATCAGGGAAATCTAAGAATACTTTTCATAAGACATTTCCTTGATGGATAGCCTTTTTATGTATACACACATAATAATTTTAAAAATTCAGCATAAATAAGCTGAGGTATTTTTCTTCCAAAATCTAAACTGTAGTTTATCTTCCAGCATGCTTAACTGTGTGTGAAGTATGTTCCAGCATGCTTAAAAGCTCTGTGTGTACGTTTTGACCTGATTTAACATAGAATCTAGCTTCAGTACTGAGTATGCAGTTTATCCTCCTTTTCATTTATGTAATTATTCCATATATCTGCTCGAAGCCAGAGTTGAACTGATCATGGTACTACTGCTAGATTCAGATCGGTTTGTAGCATCAGCCAACAGGCTGTCGACAGGTTATGCCCTCTGTTGTATGTCAGACACTCAAGATGTTAATTGGAACTCAAAATACTATATGCCCAAACTATTCTTCTCCCTCCTCACCACCAGTAGTACGTTTAATTTGCAAAGAAGTCAAAAAGTAGCAATGAGATAGCAGGTTTTGAAATAGTATTTTATACCTCTTAATCTCAGGTACATAACAAGAAAGGAAGCTGTTAAATAGCAAAACAAGACAGGAGGGACACAGAAATACAGTAAGTGTTATCAAGTCTGTTGTATTTGTGTCCTTTTTGTCCTCTGTTGGTTTTTTTTTTTGCAGGGGAGGGCGGTTGTTTGGTGGTTCTTCGGTGGTTATTTGCTTTTCCTGATGTAATCTGTAAGCAATCAGATGATTCGGTGTGAAATCAAAGCCAGAATTAAATATACCATATGCAGTGCACAGGACACTTTTACAAATGCAGCTTACTTTGTAATTTGAGTTATTGGCAGCATTTTTCAAAGCAAGTTCTGATATATAAGTTCTGAATGCTTTAGCTAGGTTTTAAAGTATTGTCTTAAAGCATTTATTGTTGATATGTTGGATACACTTCTATTATTTTATTTTCTGGTTTCTAGCATGGATAAAAGCCAGAAAAATCTGGATTCAGTCATGTGAGCTATATTAGAGAAGTGTTTGTTTGTGTTTTTTTGTTTGGTTGGTTTTTGTTTGGTTGGTTTTTTTTTTAATTGCTTCTACCTATCATATTGAAATTAGAGTTGAAATCTGTTCACAAGTTTAATTTTCCATGTGGCCTTGGAATTGTCCTGTTAGATGTTGATATTTGTCTCATACGAATTTAGAGACATGTAATTGGCCATTTGGTTTAACTGTTTAAAATCAGATTCATCATTCTCTAACTTCCTGGAAATAGATAGAACTGGATAAAATGGTAATTATTTTAAAATAAATTCCTTGTTCAGTGTGTTATGTCCCCCTTCCCCTTCCAAAGCTCTACCAGGTTAAAAATAAAACATGTTTTCAGTTATTTTACTATTCCATTTCTGCACACACATTTTTCATCTATTTCAACCTGATACGTGGAAATAAGCCAATGAATATTTTTAGAGCTCTGTTACAAAGCACATAACTTATGGTGAAACTTGGAAGGTACTTGTGAAAGCCCTGTTGACTTTTCCCAGTAATACCTGAAATCTAGTAGTGATATCTGCTTTTCCCCTGTGGAGCAGGTGATGAAGTAACATAAACCTCCATTGCTGTCTTTAGTATATTGTAATGGAACGTTAAAACTTGCTGATGGTGAAAGGGAATCAGAGTTAAAACTATAAACTGTACAGCTTCTTGTTTCTGGTGCAGCTGGGTCATCTCCGTCAGTTTGCCTGCATCAGTTTACCTTCTATTTAAAAAGGACTATACATATTTAAAAAGTACTATACAAGTTTCTTGTACAATACAGTGAGATGGGGCTGCGGTATTGCCTGTTGTCAGTGGGCTGGGAGATGGCGGGGGGGAGAAGTATTTGTTTTCTGGCATGTGAGATGGGTCTTCAGCTTGGTCTCTTAGCTTTTGGATTGTAGCAGGCAACTGACGTTAATATGGATTAAGTTGTCTAAGGAGTGTGGGGAGTCTCCCGTTGTCATCTGTCTTCTCTGTTCCCCCCCCCCGCCCGTGATATTTTTCCTGCTTTAGAAAGTTTAAGGTAATTTTCTGTTTGATCGGCCACAGACCTGTGTGTTGTCCTTACGGAAGATATTGGTACTGTTACACCAGAGAAAAGCAGGTTGCTGGATCAATTATAAACGGTTGTGTTAGAAAACACTTGGTTACTGAAGAAGCTGTGTTCCATTTTAGTTTTTGATCATGATGCCATTTGGTTGGATTTTATTTTTTTTTGAAGTGGTGGGAGGATTTAAACATTGTCAATTAATAATGTTCAGCCACAAACCAACTTACAATGTAATTACCTCCCAGAAAAATCTTTGTGCACATCTCTCTGGTCCATAGAATTACAAAATACGGTCACGTAAAGGTGAAGTTGAAACATCCAACCTAATAGTCTATGTATAAATAAAGTAAGTTTTCAGAATTAAATTGCTTTGTTCTTGTAGAGTTGATTGGATGTTCTGTATTTTCAGACAAAATTATAACTTTGTATGAAATACTTTATTTAACAAAGATAGACTGAGTTCTTAAAATACAGCCACGTGGATCTCTGTGCTTCTTTAGTGCTTTTTTTTTTCTTTTTTCTTTTGGAAATATATGTGGGAACACATACCTTTTGCTGTCTTTGTTCTTCTCAGGTGAATACTGGTGTAAAATCATTCTGATCGCTATTTGGAAACAGCGCTGTTCCGAACTAATAGTTTGCTGCAAGACTAGTAGCGATTTAAACAGAGTAGTACCATGACCTGTGACAATATGATGTTTCTTGGTGTTTGGTTAAGATACGTGACTATAATGCAGGTGATCCTCAAGGCAAAAAGGAATAGTACTCTTCTCTGGATTTATTTTTAGGTTACCTTAAATTTTGCAAGATTCTTCCTGATGCATGTGTTCAATATACTCAGCTAGGTTTTGGCTCTGTATTCTTCTCTCTAGGAGCCATTGAAAAATATGTAGATGTAATGAGTGAAATATTCTTTCCAAAACGAAATAGTTGTTTATTTCTGGAAACATACATGATCACATAATCCATAATCTTTAAAATTAGCTAGGGCACCTTGGTATGGCTATTGCCCAGAGTCTCTTGTCTAATCTGCAGCTAGTGACTCACTACAATGTTCCCTGATGTAGTCAGTCTCCCTGAGTCTGTCAGTCTCTCTTGCTATGTCTGTCTTGTTTTCTCTTCTTACTACCCCCACCCTTGTGGTGTTTTCTGGTGTGGTGTTTTTTTTTTTTTTCTTTCCTTTTGTTTGTCCTTAGAACTCTCAGATTAGTTTGGAGAGGCAGATAATCCAAACTAAAGTGGATTTCAGCAGCAGATTCACTGTTGTTCATTTACACATTAGTCATTTAGATGACTGTTGCCTGATTCATATGATCATAGCCAAATTCAGCTTTTAAGGGATCTCAGTATTCCTGAATTTTAAACAATTAATATTTGTTAGTTAAGGTTAGACAAACTATAAAACTCAAGGAATCTGAAGCAGCATTCATTAAATTTAATCTTTTGTTCTGTAGCCACATCAAACTGTGAAGTCAACTATTCACTTCAGTGGAATTGTAATGTCTGAAAGGCAATAGTTGAGCTATAGGTTGCTAAGATGCAGATACCCACTTAAGGATTTGGTGGCTTGGTTATGACCCACAACTGGGTACAATTTTGTTCTATTTCTGGGGATTTGGGGCTAAGGGAGGAGAAACAAAGAAAATAAGTCTGTTTTCTCTAGTTTAGTGGACTTAAACAAATAAAATGCTGCGAAGTAGTTAACGGTCCAGGAAGGAGTTAGTCCATTAAGTCAATAAATGCACGGGAAAATGACCCCCCCCCCCCCCCACAACAAAAAAAAAAAAAACAAAAAAAAAAAAAAAAAAAAAAAAAAAAAAAAAAA
>JANHFX010000076.1:0-52993 GCA_027560015.1 Chloroceryle amazona | reverse complement strand
GACACGGGCCCGCGTCCTGTGAGCGTGGAACGGCGTGCGCAGGACGGCCCAATGACGGGCGCCGGTGGGCGGGACGCGGGGGGTAGGTAAGGTTTTAATGAGACTCCATTGGGCTGTAATCAGTGTCATGTCGGATTCACGTTAAGTACAACAGGGCGAAACAAAATGGCGGCGTAGGTGAGGCGAGCTGAGTCGCGGCGGTAGGGGGAGTCGCGGCGGCCGCCGGCAGGGGGGCAGCGCAGCAGCGGGGGCAGCCGCCTCGGCGCAGCTTGGCAGCGGGAGCAGGGGAAGAGCCGGCAGCAGGGGGAGCCGCTGCGGCGCCTGGAGCAGGCTCCTCCCCCCGCGGCCCCGGTCCCGCGGAGGTGAGTGGTACCGGGGAGAGGGAGGGGGGCCTCGCAGCCAGTCTCCCGCGGGCGCGGCGTGGGGGTCGGTGCAGTCTCTGCCCTCGGCAACGCCCGCCCGCCGCCCCTGTGGGGTGATTGAAGGTGCACGCTGTCGCCGTCCTCTCCCGGCTGTGCTGTACTGCCCTGCCCTGCGGGGTCGCCGTGCCCTGAGGAGCAGAACCCGCGGGCTTGGGGTTTCTGTCTTTGAAATGAAAAACCCCAGAGTAAGGCTTGGAGGGTTCAAAAGCCAGCCCCGGCTTGGCCCCTGTCAAATACAGCAACGCCTTGGCGCTAGGCGTTGCAAATCTTTATGTCTTGGGTATACTGCAAAGATTTTCAGTAAGTTGGGGAGGGGTATGTTCAGTCCTCTAAAGGCACGTCTTGGAATTGATGTTCACGCCGTATTTTCTTTGCCTGGACCTCATTTTTAGCATTCTGTCACTGAGCATTGAAAATAACCCACTCTGCAAGTTAAATGCTGGCAGTGAATACTACCTTCCCATGCTCCCTGATGTTCTCTAGTGCCGTACTGTGAAGAGCTGAGAACTTCCATGGAAGAGGGTGGGAAGGGTGAATTTGGGTGATTTTGCTAGTATCGTAGTGCTGATGCTGTTTCCACTGGTGGTGCTTTACTGCTGTCACGCTGAGTTGTTTTTATCTTAAGATCTTAAACTAGCTTGTGGGGTATCACAGAGTGCAAGCGCTTCATCAGTTTGTTTCACTTGGACCACTCATAACTCCCCCCAGCCTCAACTCTTTTGATGGAGTTTCAAAGTTGATGTAATGTGTCCTCATGTGTTTACTGAAGGCATGTGCAAGTGTCATTGCCTTTCCTTATTATAATTGAAAACTGTATGTTGTATAAGGAATAATACAGTAGCTTAATGAACTGAGTAATTTTAAGAGTGTCACGTGTGCTAGGAGTCCTTGCCAGGATCTGATTTCTCTCTCTGTCTCTTTGTACATGCATGTATTTTGCAATGGGGAAACAAGTATCTTGCCTTTTTTCATCATTAATTGAGATGGGGGTGGAATACAGAGATGATTAGCTGCAGAATTCTAAGTAATGGCTTGGAGGAAAGAAAAATGGCAAAAAGGTTACTGAATGCAATGGTAGTCTTCTCTTCCTACTCTGCTGCAATCCTTACCTGACCCTGATGCTGCAGCAGAGAGCTGGCCTGCTGCTGCTTCTGAGTGTGTGCAGAGCAGGTAGGAGGGAACAGAACGAAATTGTGCTTCATAGGTCACCGGCAGGTTGCACAAGTTGCTGTCATCTCCTTTCCACCCCGTGCCGTTTGGTGGGGTTTTTTTGGTGGTTGTTTTTTTTGTGTGTGTGTTTTTTTTTGTAGCTGTGTTAAGCACAGTTTTTAAAAAATTAACTGTTTGCCTTTAAGACAGCTAAAGGCATTGTTTTTCATTAATTTCTCCAAGTAAAGACTTTAGATTGCATTTTGTGCCATGCTTTTTGATACTTGTGTAATAACTTTTAGTTTTGTTTCTTGGGGGGTCGAAGCATAGCTATTTTTTTTTTCTTTCTTTCTGGCTACACAGCTTGTTTTCAGAATCGGGATCCATTGGAAATATTTCCAGATACTAGTTCAGTCTAAAAAAGACCTTATTACAGGATTATCGGATTACTGATGACACCTAAGATTGTCATATTCAGTCAGTGCATTCTTTAATTAGTATCAACTGTACAATAGGTTTGTGCTTTATGACGGACATATTTGCATTAATTCTAAATCCCAAGCTGCAATTTTGAAACTTCTTTGTATTTATCTGATAATTTATGGCTTGGGTAAAGGGGCAAGCCTTGACTAGAGATGGCTTTTCCTGTTTGGAAGGTAATGGATTATATTTAACCCTCGAAATGCTTATGTTCTGCAATTTTTCAGTAGCAGACTAGTTAAGAGACTTGGTCAGTAATACAGTGCAGTGAAGCTTCCTCAAATGTTTTTATTTTCAGAATAAGATGCCATAGAGTGGAGAAGCTGAAGTGTGACATAAGACATAGAAAAAGCTTAATGACTGCTGTTGTAAAACTTGGAAGTGCTCATGTGCACTGAACAGTCTGGAAAATGTACTCTGTGATTGCAGGGTTACTGTTGAGGGTTTGATTAAAAGTTATTTAATTACAAGGGGAGGAAAATTAATAAATAGACATGAGTGGCTGCTGCTAATTTATAATCACTCTTTAAAATTGACATTTTCTCAAAAACTGTTTGGGCAAGCATCATACTTTTTATTTTAAATAATGTATGACCACCTTTTTTGTGGTTTTGGTGAAATCAAGTTCTGAACTTAGAAACCTGAATGTCATTTTGAATTTATCTGCATCCTTTTATGTTGAATCTGGAAAGTTGGTTTCTAAAGCCATTTGTTTTTTCTTTATCTAATCGCTCAGCATGTGTATCTATATATCTCTACATTGCCAATCTTGGATTAACCTGTCTTAATTTATGGAAGACCTCTTTAATTTATAGCTCCAGGTTCACTGAGCTGAATTATATTGTCGACAAAGATGCTTGTTATTAAGAGGTTATTCTGAGTCTTACATGTGGTAGACCTTGTCGTAGCAGTTTGGGAGGTCAGGGTGCTACACTTCAAGTACATATGCAATCTAAATTGCAGAATAACAGAAGCTGTAGGTTGTGTTAAAAGAATTCCAAGGTTGGATCGGAATAGCTTTGCATGATTTCCTGAGGCAGATTGAATTTAGTTTCTGTTGGAATGTGTGAATTTAAGATGTCTTGATTTTCTTCTTGAAATATCCTGTCTTGTGTGTTGGAAACTCTGTGCTCCTGCTGATACACTCAACTAGTGTTGATTTAGTAGGCGCTAGTGTGCAGGAGCCTGTATTACACATGGGGAGTTTTAAGTAAATAAGTAAAAATGTAGTTCTGAATGTATATTGCTGTGAAATTATTGTACTAAGCAGCAGGCTTTACATGAAGATACAGACTCGAGCTCACCTTTTGCCACAGTCACCAGCCAATAAAAATTCCTGTAACCCACAAGTTACAGTATTTATACTGAAAGGTTCCTCAGTGTCCAGGTGCTTTGAACAGATCCTGTACTGTGTGTTCTGGAATTTGATGGAAGTGATGTGGTTGCTTGTATGAAATTTAATACAACAGTACCGCAGTAAGTTTAAAAATGAGGCAAGTACGTCTGACTCAGCAAATGCAGTCTTCAGCATTTAATTTAAGTACTGACTATCTTTATGAAGACTTGTAGTAGAACAGCCCAACTAAATAACTTCTAAACTTAAAGTAGCTTTCTAGTAACCTGGAGCTTTGTATGTAGCTACAGAGGACTTCCAGATCTATAGGCAAATTGTATAAAATAGTCTCAATATGAGTGAGCCTTCAATATATATAGAGTTCTGCTTTGGTGTATTACTGTATTTGCAGTGTCAAAATTGTGAGAATTTGTAGGATTCATAATACCATGTAAACTTCTTTTTTTTTCTCTATATTTGTCTGCATTTTGCTGCTATGGTGTTATTGAAATTATCTGAAAACAGTGAATATAAACAATGCTGTTAGGGAAAGAATGGCTTTTGCTAGCTGAATTAAATTAAAATGAATGTTTACAGAACAAGTGATTGTTTTATTACAAGTACTGGAAATAAACAAAATGTTATCAAATATAGCTTGCATGAGTACTGACTGGAAGCAAGAAAGAATCCAGTCTATGTAGATTGCTAGGGTTCAGTATGAGAGCCAATTAAACATTCCGGTCCTGTGTTAGATTCAGGAATGTGTCTCTTCATTCTGGCAGGCAGTTGAACTTCCGTATTTATAAATCTGAAAATGCTTGCGCTTCAGTCAAACCAGAAGAATGACAAATTCATAAAAAGAATTGATACTTCTACTGTTTGGGTATAGAAGAATTTTACATTTACCAATAACCAGCTGCTCTTTTGTGTAGGTATAATAATGTATAAAACATGATCTGGAGTTTATATTTAAAGAGCTTTTTGAGGGGGTAGTGGGAAGACAAGGTATGGAACAAAAAGTGTTTTTCATACTCTTTGCAATTGCAGAGGAATTTTTTAACAAGTTGAAAATAGTTTAGGTAACTGCATCATTTTAGTTTTTTTTCTATTTATAGTTTTCTGAAGTTTTAGACGTGATTGGAAATGCTAGATTACTTGAATAAATTAATAAAAATGAGGTCCAGGACTTGTGTAATCATAGATATTATTAGGCTGCTTACCATAGCTTTTTAAATTTAGTTTTAGATTAATTTAGCTTTAGATTTTGCTGTGAAACTGGTGAATCTTCTACTTGACAAGACAATGTATTTATTGAGACTGAAGATTATTTTTTTCCCCCTCTTTTGTTTTTTATTTATTTTAGTTAGATTTGAAGTTATTACACAATCCTGTTAATGTCTTCACAACTTCTCCCTCTTGTTTCATGATAGAAAAGATGTAATACCTCAGATAAGTGTCGTATGTAAGTTTTTGTGGCCACTAAATTTTCCATTGGAGTATTACATAATAATATTTTTGTAAAAATATGAGTCACCAGAACATATTTTGACTATATGACCTCTTTATATGTCTTCATGCAGACAGGGTATTTGTGTGAAAATGCACCCTGTCACTTAATGTTCATTTCTGTTCCTAAAAGTTTGTGTCAAAAATGCATGCCTCTTTACTGCACACCTTAGAATATGAAGTGCCTTTGTGATTCCTTTCTGAATTGTACGGTACCTAGATATTAATGAAGGATGTAATACCAGTAACTCAGTTCTGATATTTTGGATTTTTCTTAGTTGTATAACAAACAACATATTGTAAGAAGTGGCAGTGGTTAATAATTTGACTTTGGTAAGTTGGGGGTTAGTGTTGGGGTGTGTGTGTTGTTGTTGTTTTTTTGTTAGGGTTTCTTTTTTGGTGTGTGTTTGTTTTGGTACATGTATAATCTGTGCAGATAGCAATTTTCATACACCAGCATGTCTAGAAATGATTTGTAGGCAGGTCAGCTTAGAGAATATTTTCAGATCTGTGCACGAATGGAAATTGTCCAACAAGGCAGTAGTAGGTTGTGTTGGGGTGATGGAATTTAGGAAAACTAAATCCCCTGAATGTTATAAGAGTTGAAGGATTTTACTATGGTTTGCTTGGTGTGGGGTAGGAATTGGCGAATATTTCATATCATCTCACAAAGATCTTTACATACTGCAGCATCTGCGGTATGAATGTGTGTGTCTCAATGCAGTTTCTTTTTACATTACATTTACGTTAATACGGCATTAACTGTTGTTTTCCCCCTGCTTCTTCTCTTTTTCTTTTTAAAGGTTGCACCAAACTTTCTTGTAAGGATGTACCAGTATCATCATGAATTAATCTTTTCTACCTTTCTGTAACGGTAATTAGAAGCTTCAGTCAGCCAATATTTCCGGTCTTTTCCTACACCTCAGGATGGATATTTTTGGGATGCATCCAAGCAGTCTGTGGAATCCTTTGATTTATGTTTGAGGTGTGATCAACCTCTGAAAGATCTGCTAAAAGGATAAGGAGGAACCTCTATGGGTAATCCTTGGCTGGAAACAATTACTGGTCAACCATGGTAAAACTTGCTAACCCTCTTTATACGGAGTGGATTCTTGAAGCTATACAAAAAGTTAAAAAGCAAAAGCAAAGGCCTTCTGAAGAGAGAATATGTCATGCTGTTTGTGCTTCCCATGGATTAGATAAGAAGACTGTTTCGGAACAGTTGGAACTTAGCGTTCAAGATGGTTCTATTCTTAAAGTTACCAACAAAGGCCTTGCATCCTACAAGGACCCAGATAATCCTGGACGTTTTTCATCTGTTAAACCTGGCACTATTCCTAAATCTGTTAAGGGTTCTAGAGGAGCATGTAATGAGCTTCGTAATGTGGATTGGAATAAACTCTTGAGAAGAGCAATTGAAGGGCTTCAAGAACCAAATGGCTCCTCCCTCAAAAACATAGAGAAATATTTGAGAAGTCAAAATGACCTAGCAAATATTTTCAACAATCCTGCCTTTCAGCAGAGGTTGCGTCTGGGGGCTAAACGTGCTGTGAACAATGGGAGATTACTGAAGGATGGACCTCAGTACAAAGTGAATTATGGCAGTTTGGAAAGCAAAGGAGCTCCAAAATACTCTACCACTTTTCCAGCTTCTCTTCCACCTGTCAGCCTCCTACCCCATGAAAAAGACCAGGTAAGTCTGAAAAAATGAGTGCAAATGTAGTAATGAAAAAATGATAATTGTTGTATAATGCAAAAAAATAATTGTTCTTTATTTACTTGCTTAAATGTGAGGTTGCATGTCAAAGAACCATGCGGAGTCATTTCTGGTAAAGGAAGTTCACTTAGTTACGTATGTCCTGCCATTCTGCATTGGATAGCTTGCTCTTTGGATTTTGAGTAGATAAACAGAGCAGCGCTGTGCTCTCTTCTGTTGGGAGTTTGTTCTGTCTTGCATGGCAGACTGATGTGGCTGAAATCTGCAATGTGAGTTGAGTGTGGCCTTTTACCTTCATTTTATGCCAGGACATACTGATTTTCTTGTAATTTGAACACCACCTGAAAAGCAACCATTAGAAATCTTGATACTTAAGACTGTTATTATTTTAAAAGATATTTATAGAAAGGTACCTACCTTTAAAAATGCAATTAATAGGTACTGGAGTTAATGTAAATATTCTAGGAATATCAACTGCAGAATCCTCCTATTTCAGTTTGGTTGGACTTTCTATATGGCTTTATTTTTGCTGTTGCTTGTGCCTTGTTCTTAGGTTAATTATTTGCAGATATAAAGCCTTGAGGGAGAAGGGGGTGTAAATTAGTGTTTTGTTTATGAAAGAATGGTGTAAAATAGATGTCTGTAGGTATTCTTTGATCATTCTATGGTGAAGTATGTTTTGAATTTTCAGTGTAGTTGGAAAAAAGCTACCTGTTCTACTTGAATTGGGTAATAGTTAATAATAATATATTTGTAATTTGGTGGTGTGTGGTTATTTTATTAAATTATTTTTATATTATTTTCTTCTCAGTGGTCAGGTTTGGTGGCAGTTCTTTCTGTCTTGGATTAGCCTAGACAACTTAGCCATTGTAGAGGTGCCATTAGCATCTCCTTGTAGAAACTGCATGATGGTTTTCACTTGCTTTTTTTTCTTTCAGCTGATTGTAAGGTGCTGGGGAGTGAAGAGTAGAAAGTTCTTGTGTTAGAGGTAATTAGTGAAGTCTTGTTTGTGGAATTATCAGAGGTGGCACTACATATGCTGGTAGCTGTAGGTATTTTTGGTTTTGTGTTTGGATTTTTTTGAGCGTCTCTAAATATATGCTAAATATTATTACTTTTATATGTGGAATCTATTTCTGTCAAATTGGACTTCTTGGGTATTTGATGGATGCGTGGAGCTTCATGCTCAGTGATCAGAATGGAAATTTAGAAGTGTTGCTTACTGTGTGATTACTGCTGTAGCCACGCGCTATAAAGATTTAATTACTTGTAGCAATAAAGCAGTCTCTTGTTTAAGTACTTTCAGAGATTCTTCTGGAATTCTGATACTCTAGTAGCATGACAAATTGGAAGGCTGGAGTACTGAGCGACAAAGTTGTTTAATACTATGATGCCTCACATGAATTTTGTGGAAACAAAGATCTCCCTTGTTAGGCTATCTACTGGTACTGGCATCCATTGCAAAGAATGTTCGTTGGGTCACGGTGCTGAAAAAGCCGTTATTGCCGTACTAAAATACTGGTATAAGGATAAATCTGTCTTTTTAGAAGTTAGCCAAACAAATCTGTTCTCTAGCAAGTGCTTTGGCAAGAAATAAGCTTTCATTTGGGTGCCTCAAAATTAGCACTGTGACTTGTGTGTTTAAAAACTGTTCGGCATACACTTTGCTGACAAAAATAGTTTTGATGTGAGGTTGGTGGATTGGTAGTTAGGTATCAGTGTAGTGCACTGCATAGCTGTACTAGCTGTGGCACAGGATACAGGGCAAATGTGTATATATGTAACTGATTTAAATACAGGATTTTTGCTGGTCTTCAAGCTGTATGGCTGTAAATAGATGTCTCTTTTCAGGATGTGACTGCGTGTTCATTTGAACTAGATGGTAATTCATGAGTAAGCAGGATGACACTACAGGAAAACCACTAGGGTATTTTTATTGAAACTATTTAAGTGGCACTATGGGGCATGTCAAGATTATTTACTGAATCTTATGCACTAAAATGTAGCCAACTGGCATGTCTCAGTAATGGCAAATCTTTGAAGAGAGTGGTGTGTTTTAAAGTTGTTTTTTGTTGTTTATATAGCTAGCACAGTTAGGAGCTGCCTTTTTTCCTTTGAGTGGCTTTTTTTTTTTTTTTAATAATAGAGGTGAGGTTAGAGTATCTCTTCTGCTGTCTTTTCTTGAAGAGAAGTAAAAACAGGAGGCTTTGCAGAAATCTGTTTAGACAATTGGGGAAGTATTGAGTAATTTTGGCTTTTTTAATGCATAATTAACTGTCTCATCCTGGTGAGATGTTAAAACATCCAGTGCATTAGAAGTGTGTTGGAACTCTGTCACACTCATAGTACCAAACACAGACTCTGAACCTTTCTTCCTGTGTGAGTTCAAGGTAATCAGAAGAGATAAAGTGCTGCCTGAGTGTGTTTGGGGGTTTGTTTGTGGGTTTTGTTTTGGTGTGGCTTTTACTCCCTTCTCCTCCTCCCTGCCTTCCATTGGCAGTTATCAGTGTATCGAGTGGACTGAGAAGATAGGTACTGTTGCAATGCAGTGCTGCTGATGATTGTTTTACACACCTGGAGCCTCGACTGTGTTTTGGGGGTGTTGAGTGTTTGCATTTGAAGTATGTGGAATAGGGAGCTGGAAGTGCTAACTTTTCCTTTTGTTGGTCGTGGTATGGAGCTGCTTTTTTTGGCTTGTTTGGTTTTTTTTTGGTTGTGGGTGGGTGTTTGTTTTTTTTAAATTTATTTTTATTAACTGGGTTATCAAATGCAATTAGATGCAGTCCTCTTGTTCATTAGATGTAGAAGTAGCTGCAGTTGGTTATAGCAATATAGCTTGTGTTGTCACGTTTCCTCCATAGGCCTGGAAGGAACCAATTGTATTAAAATGTTATCTTTCCTTTGAGTGTTATCCTGATGCTTCTGGATTTGGGAAAAGGTGTGTCAACTCCAAAAGGAAGTATGGAGTGTAGCTGTTTAAGTCTTCTCTTCCTCCACTCCTTTCCATTCCATAATGTATGTGGAGGGTTGTTTTTTCACTTCTGCATGAAGAAATGCAAGCACAAGGTTCATAAGAAGGACAGACTCAATTGGAAGGTTGGTGGCTGTCATCAGCTATACAGTGTTTAGGCTGTACATCACAAAGTGTAATGGGTAGTATAAATTGCATTTCAAAAGGACATCTCAGTTACCCTAAGTATTCTGTTGGTTGCATTAAAGTACATGCTTACTTGATGTGGACAGGTAACTTGAATCAAAGCACTTCAAAAGATGCTGGTTTTAAAGTGTTAAATTGGTATGTTGAAGGACGGGCCTCCAGCCAGAGGTGGCATCCCTTTAACAACAAAAGGAAGCTGAAAACAGGGGTGTCCTTTAGGATGAAGTTGTAATGTTTTTTTTTTCTTTCCTGCAGATAAAAAAAGAGAGCACACACACAAGAAAGCAGAAAAAGAAGGAAATGTGTTGCTCACTAGTTTGATCCTGTGAACTCCACTATATTGTAGTGCATAGTTTTAACAATTTAATTGTTTGGGGTTTTTTTTGTGTTCTTATGCTCAGCATATCTTGCATAGGTACACCTTCTCTCTTACGCTTCACACCTTCTCTTGTCGCTCCGCATCTTCTAAAAAGGGCCGTATGAGTATGTTAATCAGAAAATGCAGTGTAAAAGCTGGTAACATAGTAGGAAAGGGTGTGAACGGAGAGGAAAATCAACCTGAACATTTTGAGGGATACTTAGCTTTTTATAAGCCTTTGATGGAATAAAATACACTTGTGAAATACAGCAATAAAGTGCTTTTTAAAAGTTATGGTTAGTCTTCAGATGGGTGTTTAATTTGTCTTTAATGGTGTCAGTTGTAGAATGGTCATGTTGGTGTTTTCTGCATGCATGTGCAGTGTTCTTTGTTCTTGTCACTTTGACAAGCACTAGGAAAGTTCTGCAGTTTGGGAACTGTATGAAACCTGCTAAGTCTTAGGAGTTAGCCATCTCCTGAGCACAAATGCTGTGTGACTATAAATAAATCCAAAGAAGCAGGTGTTTGTACTTTTAAACATAATGAACAGATAAATCCAGCTTCTTTTTAACATTTTCAGAGGACTATGGGAATGCCTAGTGGTTACGTCTTTGCTGAATTCAGAATAATTATGACTTAAAGTATATTTTGAAAGATGCAGTCTGTGCTGTGTTTTCTTGGTTCTCCTGATTGCTCTCTTGAACAGGTCAGCAACTGCATTAATAGTTGTTTTCTTCTGATTCTTGGCATGACTTTTTTTTTTTTAATCCCCCTTTCACTTTCAAGTTTGTCTGACTTGCATGCAAAATCAAACCTAATTTATTAATTTTTCATACTCTTAACTCCTGTCTCATTTCATTTTCACTGTCCTACGTACATTTAGCTGTTCAAAGTGTAACTTGGAATGGGCAAAATTTCAGTTTTCTGGTATGTAGCTTGTGCCAGTGCAGACACTCGGTGTTCCTCCTTCTGTCTTTCAGGCAAAGGGCCAATCCATAGAGAATTGCTTTTTTTGGCATCCAGGCTCCTCCTGCTCAGTTTTTAAGCTTCCTTTCTTCCTGCGGGTAGGCAGCAAGAGACTGTTGGCTGAGATTTCTTTGCTTGCTCTACCTTGTTTCCTCTGGGCTCTAGACTTTCCACTGAGGAGAAACAGAAAAGTTAGGCAGAAAGGTGGTTATACAGAATGCCTCTTGGAGATTTATACATGAAGAGATATTCACAATGCTTAACTTTGGAACTGTCTTGAAGTGGTGTCTGTGCTCCTGAGGGTGACTGAGCACCAAAATGCTGTGATAGGTAAGGTTCTGTAAGACAGTGTCTGCAGTGCTACAGTTGAAGATGCTGTAGACAGATGTATGAAAAGAGAAAAATGAAATCTACACTTGAGCTTTGTCAATCCATAAAATACTACTGTTGTCAAGAGACAACCAGTGTTTCTTCCCTTTTAACAGCTTCATGATGATACAAGACTGAGGAATGTTACAGTTACTTGATACAGACAAACTCTCGTGTTTGTACTTCTTATTACCTCAACTCACAAGATACCTTTATTTCTTGGAAGGGTTGCCCGCTCCTAAGTGTGTGTAGCTCTTGTCCTTGAAGTTCTGAGATGATTGTTAGGTGCTGCTGCTCTCTCTTAATTCTCTGCTGTCTCTGTAGCTGCTGAAATGCTACAAGTACCAACTCTGTGCTTAATCTAAGTGAACACTTGTAAATGGATGCTTTTTACGCTTGAAATAACTGGAGCGTACCTGAAATTGAAGAATGATTTACTCCATTTTTTTGAGCATTTAAAACTGAAATGGGAATCCCATATCATGGAGAAGCATCTCATACCACTGTAGATAGAGAGGCTTTTGGAACACTTTTGTGTTCAGCACACTTGGATGAAACGCAAGAGCATGCTTATAAAAGTGTTCTTGAACTGTATGGTGGGAGAGAAATTAAAAACTGCCATTTCCTAAGTTAGGTTGGTTTGCTCCCTTCATCAGATGCGGTGGGGGGAAGGTTGGTTCCATTTTTTGATGTCAGTGAGTTTATGAAAACAGGTCCTACTCATCCTTCTTTCCCTAAGCTGGGTGTTTTAGAACACAGTTCTGCATGATGTGCTCATGATTGTTGTTTACTGTGAGGAGTGACTCTAGATCTTGCACTGCAAGCTATTTAATCCTAAGGTTTGCTAAAATTTATTCTCCTGGTAGTTTCTTTGCAAAATTAATTGGTGTGATGTACTGCGGATAGTCCTGTACTGGAACTGACAGCTGTGTGTTTAAGAAATCCAGTGTAGTTCCAGCAGTTCTGTTTGTGTTTGTTCATCTATGCTATTTTCTGTGAACTCTTCTGTCCTAACTGGGAGTGACATTTGATTCCTGAACTACAGTTAGAAGTTTTCTTTGCATTTCTTCTTCAAGATTAGTTTTTCGTTAACTACTTCGTAAATGGGTTTCTCCCTCTCAAAATAGAGGTATCAGAAGTCTGCCTTAGATACAAGGAGAGCTACGTTCGTATTTTCTCAATGCTTTATCTTTACCTACCTTAAGTGTCTTTTCCTCTTCTGTGTTCAATAATAGTTGTAGTCTTAGACTTTTTGGGTGTGTTTTTTCTGTGGCAGTTGAAACATGATAATTCCATGTTGTTTTTTCAGTGTTGCAGGAACTTTGTTATAAACCAGGTGATGAAAAACCTTGCTAACTTGTAGTTGAGGTTGTCTGTTGTTAGCAGATGATTTTTCATTTTTTATCTCCTCCAGAAAGATTCCCAGGTGTAGATCTGTCACTAATGAAGCATAGTTTTCCAGTTTGGTGGTTGGAAATGACAAATGACTGTCACGTGAAAGAATTTCAAGCTAGAATTGAGAAAAGACTTACTCAAGTGGTGTAAAAGTCATCTTTACACCTTTGAATACATTTATGGCACCTGTTATCCTCCTCTTTGAAAGGGCAACTCTCTTGCCTGTATTCAGGATTGTATTTGCCTAAGTACAAGGACCGACGCGAAGTTCCAGTGATTGAGAGGGCCTGTTTAAAGCTGGGACACTACAACTTTGTGGAACCAGATGGAAGGAGTTGCTGCTGTGTGTAGCAACAACAGTATTAAGGTTCAGGTTTGTGGCTGTAGAATTTTGAGGATGTTACACATAAAACTAGGCACTGCTTAGCTGACAGATCCACTGCTGTCCTTTGCAGTTACCTGGCAAGAGATGTGTTTTGTTTTTGTTTATTTTGTTTTGTTTGTTTGTTTTAAAGCAGTCTGACTTCCTTTGGTTACAAAATCACTTCTGGGTACTTGTTCTTTTTCCCTGTTCCTCCTTATTGAGGGAAATGATAACTGTTGTCATGTAGATTTTTCTGTGTTTATTCTTTTTTCCTCTCCAGATTCTTGCAAAAGAGCTTAAAGCTTTAAATTTGCAAGTACAGGCAGCCTTCTTGCAATATGAATAGTGTGAACTCTTAAAGGGATGCCTGTCTAGGCAACTCCAGGGCTGCTGCATGTAGTTCCAGGTTTGTGTGGATTATTGTGACATGAGATTTCTCTGTAGAGAAGATGTTGCATAAGGAAAAAAGTCCTGAGGAGGGGAACTGCAGACTTGTAAATCGTCAACTCTTGTGTCTTGTCTCTGCAGCGGTAGATGGACATGTACAGGAATTTCTACTTTCTCGGGTGTGTTGGCTCTAGAGGGACAGAGTGTCCCATTTGTCTCCCCTTGTAGTTGTGGTGGTACAGCCCATCAATTACCAGCTAATGTAGTACTAGGTGGAGTAGGCTTGAGACTTAATGGTTTTAATTACAAGCAGGACTCTGGAACGGGGGAACAGCTGTGTATGATCTCAGCAAAGTTGTCTGGGAGGCATGGCTGATGTTTCCTCATCTAGAAAGAATCCTTAATAGAAGTGGGGGCTAGCATAAGTTGTGATAAGTTTGACACATTTTCCACATGCTCTCTAGCATTTAATTTTGTCAGTGTTTTGAAGTTGACTTCAATTTCACAGTTCATTTTTTTCCTAAGTGGTGAAAATGTCTGACTGTAGTCTTAGGAATTATTTTTTATGTAATGTCCATGTATCCATGGCAACATTGACTAGTAGTAGTTTGCATTTGGCTCAATAATAGACAAATGTCACTGGCACCCATATTTCTTTTAGACCTCGAATACATATAGTTCTTAACTAACAAATAAGTATTTACAAATAACAGTTGAAAGGAGTGTAGTCCAGATAAAATTATTTTAATTTCTTTTTTTTGTCTTTGTGGCACTGTTGTGTTAAGGCACCTCTTTCAGCACTGTCTCTGGGGTGACTGTAGTGAAGATGGGGACTGCAATTTCTTAGGTGGCAAAAAGATGAGAGGTAACTGACACAAGTTTCAGTGAGTGAAATTCCAGACAGATGGAGAAAATCCGTTATAGTGAGGATAGAGAGGCAGATAACGGAGTCTCTTGAGTGACTGTGGAATCTCCATCCTCAGAGGTGGTCAGAGCTTCACTAGGCAAGGCCCTGAGCAATTTGAGGGAGTGAGAGTCTGGTCTTATTTTTAACGGTAAATTACATGCTACAGACATTCTCCCAGCTTAGAGATTTCTATTTCAACTTTAACTCAGTGTTCATCTGCTTCTTCAAACTGTTGGCTGATGAAACAAAGTATAGTTCTTTTAAGCAAGACTGTGATGATTTGGGAACAGCTTCATCAAATAACCAAAGTGTAATCTACGGAAGGTTTAATTGGGGTGGAAGCTTCACCTGGGAAAACCATTGTTGGAGAACTCAGTGTGTTTATTTCTGGGTTTTGTTCTTAAAGTGTCATTCATAGTAATAGCAAACATCCTGATATCTGCTTTCCTGTGACACTCTGCAATTTGGAAAAATAAGAACTTAAAGTTGCTGAACTTCTAGTTTTATATACCAATCCGAAGAGGCTGGGTCTGAAGCCTGCTAGGCTTTAAGTTCTAACACTATGCTGTGTGGATACCTTATCTGGTGCTTTTTGGAGAACTGTGAAAATCTGAGTAATGCCTGACTTGCAAGTGCTGTGGAATTCTCTAAAGTGCTTAGGAATAGTGGATAATGAGCAGTAGTAGCAATGCGGTTATACAGCTGGAGGGTGATGCAAAAGGTGACGTTCAAGCCTAAAGAAATTATCAAAACTGAAGTAATCACTGAATTTTAACAGTAGTTAGTTAAGTTCTAAGTTTATAAATGCTGCTGTTCGAAATTTCAGAGATGCTCAGCTTCCTGTTTTGGGTGTGGGGTGGTTTTGTGTGTGTGTTTTTTTTCTTCTCTCCCCTGTTTTGTCCTCTAGCCACTAGTATACCTGCTGTAGGAGTCAGAATAACAAGAATACATAGCCACATAAAAGGTGACAGGCAAGAAGATGGAGACTTCCTTTTTACAAGAAGTCACGTGTAAAAGACAAGGGGGTGCTAGGTTCAACTTAGTTTTGGGGGAGATTCCAATTGGACTGCAGAAGAAAATATTCCAATGTCTAATTGTTCTGATGGTGAAAAAAAATGTCTCCCAAGAGAGCAGTGGATTCCCCTACGTTGAACAGTATTAAGACTCAGCTTGACAGAGTCTAAAAATTATAGATAAATCAGTCAAGAAGTGACTAGAGAGAACTACTCACAGTGTAGGTTTTCCAGTTAAGCAGCAGCATGTGCTGTATGTGTACAGATTGGTCTGTCACTGTGCTTGTAAATACATGTCTTTACATAAAAAAGTATTTGAGCTCACACTGTCTTAGAAACCAGTGACTTGTTCTTCTGTGGTCATTTTAAAGAATTCCGCTGGTTGGATCACTTGACACGCTTATCTGCCATACTCTTGAAGAGGAAATTACTGGTACTTACGTCTTCTAATGGTTCTAAATGTTCTTAAATTAAGTATTACATTTCTAAAGGTAACAGTTTTCATTGTAACCAAGGATTCCTCTTTTTTACACCTGTGCCTTTAGCTTTACTCTCTTGTGATTAAAAGTCAAAGATGTTTTAATTTGGAAAAACATGGTACGTAATAGCTGTTTAAAAAAAAAAACAAACCCTGACTTTACCTAGTCCTTTAGCTTTACATTCATTGAGAACTATTTAAGAACTAGGAATCTGAAAACGTGAATTCTGTTTCGGACTTTGCTGCTTGGAATTTGTGGTGATGGGCAGTTGTTTCCACTTGACGCATTTGTGCACTGTTTTTAAAAACCAAACCAGTGAGTAGCTGCTTATCTTGGAGGCAGGTTTTGAGCTTTTCAGTGTTTCAGAAGTTTTTTTGGATCTGAACATGAGAGAGATGGTAGGAGTCTCTTATTTTGAATAATAAAGCACTGGAGGAATCTTCCCCTGTGTTCCCTCTTCCTATACTGTTCTGAATTCAACGTGGTGCCTCAATTCAGCCTGTGAATTTAAGGAAATAATTGCAGCTGCTATTCAAGCCAGGATTGACAGATTCTGTTTTGTGTGTTCTAGAAGATGCTGCTGGTGGGAGAATGATGTACTGGAATTTTGTTTGTTACCTCTCTCTCTCACTGATATTTCTGCCTTCTTAAGTATCATTTTCAACATGCTTATCAGGCACTTTCAGCCTGTTATGGAAAAGATACTGATAATTTTCAGAGTTAGACTAGAAATAAAACTGATTTACCTGTTTTTATGTTAATAAATCTGCTGGAGTTGACTTTGAAAATACTACTTTGACAGCTTGCAGCTCTATTCTGCCTAAGAAAACAAAAGAATTCTGGCTTCATTGTGGAACATGCCCTTTTTAATTTCCTGGATGTAGATCTAAAGAAAACTACCCATAATCTGCTAACATTATTGTCCCAAAAAATAGTTTGTGTGTGCAAAATCCAATCCACACACAGAGACGAGATACCAGTTTTATTACAGTCTTGCACAGTATTGGGTACTAGCACACTGTAGTGACAGGGCAGAGAATATTTATACAGGAAAGTTGAGATTGCCTTATATCTACAGTCCCCGACTGGCCCGGGCCTAAAGTCGATAAGGGCGTTTTGGTTTGGGGATTTGATTTCACAAAGATTTACTGTAAACTCGCTTCATGCCCCCTTAAGCAATGTCCTCCAGGGTGACCTCCACGCCATCTTAATTGATGCTGATGTGGGGCATTCTTGTACCTGTTACCTGGAGGGTTAACGATGTTCTGTCGTGGAGCCAGTCTGTCAGACCAGAAATTTTCACTCTAAGCACAGTCATTCTGAGTCCCTCTAACAACATAAAACTGAATCTTAATGATTTATATTGATTATTTTTTTCAATATTGTGTTTGGATGTATTTTGAAGAGACCTGAAATATTTTATTTCTAGAGACATGCTACTAATACAGCTGAGAAGGATTTTTTTTCTGTTTCCTGATCTCTTTCTGGTGGCAAAATTCTAATTTGCTTGGTATTTTGCTATTACAAGTGAATTCTGATTTTTTCTTAGAAGTGGAATTTAGTTAAACTTGATGACTAAAAAATTTGTTATTTTTGCTTAAGAGTTAGTTAAGATATCGATACCTTCTTGTTCTTCATTGGAGAACTAAAATAACTTTCTCACCTCGGTGTAGCAGGGGAAGACGTAAATAAACTATAGTTTCTATCTGAAGTGGTTTTAACCCTGAATGTATTATTCTGCTTTTCCTCTTAAAAATAATTTATCTTAGTTTTTAGAAGACTTGTATCTTACCTTTCAGTTTCTAAAAACAGCCTTAATCCCCAAAACACATGCATTTTATGTGAGGCTAGCAGCTTTAAGTTACCTGTTGTCTTTTATGGGTACAGCTATAATGACTCCCATTGTTACTGCGTTCTTAAGCCATGACAACTCAACTTTTTTATTTCTCTTAAATATATATTTAATAGAACTTGCCAATTAGAGTAAACAGCTGTTTGGAGATCAGTAGCAATCAAAATCACTTACAGAGAAATTGTTGGCTTGTGATGCATCTAAAATATTTCTGGAAGTTCAGCTTCTTTTTAGCTGTTGCTAAGAGATAGGTTTTCATTAACATGAGCGATGTGAGGACATGTCAGCATGTTACCAGTTGTTTTATAGGCAGTTAGCTCTGCCGCCTTGCAGATGGTTGGAAAACTCTTGGTGGTGGGTAAATGTGTGCTGATTATCTCATTGAATTAAGGTAACCTTTTGTCATTCACTGAATTCTGCAGACCAGGCGCTGAGCAGCTGCTCTACTGTTGATTTCTGGATTTAGTGAATACAAAAATGATGCTAAAGGGTATTTAATTTTGTTCTAGATAGTGAGTATTGGACCACTGAATTATTTTTTGAGTTTAAATTTCTAATGCTATCTTCAGTGTGTTAGTAATCAGGGCAATCCAATAAGACAGCATCTTCAACTGTAGTTTTCAACTTTGTTGTCACTACATGCTCATTGATATTTTAAAACGTTGGAAGTAGGTCAGAAAGATTGCAAAGAGCTGGTGTTTTTTCTTCCTACTTTCCTACCCCTGCCTTTCCTACAGTGATGCAAAGGGAAGTGATTCTTGTTTCTGCCTGCTTTTTTTTATTACTGGTTTTGGGTTGTGTTTTGTTTTGGTGATAGTCCTTAATGGTGTCCATTCCCCCTGTCATTGTCTGTCCATCCCTTCCTCCAGAAACCTGATTGATACTAGCTCATGTGGCAGATATTACTTAAAAGTAGTTCATAGCTTATTGATGAGACTTGCCTCAAAACCAGTTTGAACAATCTGATTATAAATTTGATAAATAGATCGGTTTATCTATTTTGGATGGCATTTGAGAGTGTGCACTTCATCTGTTGGGCATATATTTAAAGGTGAGAGTTAACTACCATGTTAAATCTTGCTTGTAAACTTGTTTACCCACCCTTTTGAAAACACATTAGTAGGCAGAATTATGTTTTCAATTAGATTTCTTTTATTAAAGACAGTTTTCAAGATTTAAATAAACTGTAGTTTCTAGAATGGTTTTGGAAAGGGTTTGGGGAAGGAATTCAAGCATTCCCCGGGTAAATATTAAATTAGTTGGACTGTGAAAAGCAAATCCACTTTTGGATTGTTAGGCAGTGTTTACAGACTTCCAAATAACGGATCAATATAGCTTTGTCCAAGAAAATTCTATTTAGTAAGTATCTGAAAGATAGATTTATTTTTTTTTTTAAATCTATTACTTTGGGAAAAACAATGGATAAATTATAACTAGAATAAGGTTATTGTTGTTGGAGCTGTATATAAGGGGGTATACTTGTATAGTGTGTTGCATAGAAGGGGGTAATAGACTTCTTTCTGTAACACCATCCGTAATGGATTGAGGCTCTGCAGAGCTGCTTTCTCAAGATGCTATGGTTGTTTCAGTGAGATGTAGAAACAGATTAGAAGCAACTATGTTTGGTATTACAGGACATCTTTTCTGCAGTAAGAGCTAAGCAGAGGAGAACTAAGAGTTTTTTTAAGTGCCTGTATGTATTTAAGGGTCACTGCCTGATATGCCTTATAGGAGAAGATGTTTCTGAAACCCAGTTTAAGTTACTTTCCCTGCCCAGTTCAAGTGTAACTTTTGACTTCATTCTCAAAAGAGTAGGGGAGTTATTTTTATATTTTTTGTCAAGTATAGTGTTAAAACTGGGTTTTTACTTCCCAACTCTCAACCTGAACCATATGTACTGGTTAGACTTCTGCTAGTAAATGGTTGCCCATCTTCCATGCAGTTCCAAGAAATATGTTTGGGCTGTTTCTGTTCAAACTGCAGTTTGACCCCCCCCCCCCCCCCCCAGAGCAGGATCACCTAGGTTAGGTCATACAGAAACATGTCAAGGCAGGTTTTCAATGTCTCCAGGGGAGGAGACTCCACAACCTCCCTGGGCAGCCTGTTCCAGGGTTCACCCTTACTATAAAAATGTTCTTCTCTACGTTTGCATGGAACCTGTTATGTTCCACCTTGCACTTGTTGCCCCTTGTCTTATCCCTGATGTCACTGAGAAGATTAAGATATGCAGGCTGCATGATAACTTCAGAAGTACCAGCTTCTAGAATCAAGAGCTCAAAATGACAGTTTATGGCACAGCCGTGGCTACAGGACAGTTGTTTCTTAGTGGTGCTATAATGTGGCCAAAAGTAGCGCAGATAAGCATTGTGTATACTTTTACAACTTGGAAAGTTTTATTTCTTAATGTGGTCCATCAGGATCACATCATCCTTTATCTTTGGCCTTTTGTAGTAAGGGGTGCTTGCTTTTGGGTAGCTTTTGAACAAAGTACTGGAAAATGACACAGTTGGAGGGGAAAAAAATCAAAACCAAAATCTTGACTTGGAAATGTTAGATTTCAACCATTTTTGTGGACGGAGTTTCACCAGGAGTTATTACAGGGAATATTGTACTTTACGTTACTTTATCACCCTTTATTGAAAGCAGGCTGTTAGACTGTAGTAGAGAGGGTAATAAAATTTTTAATTTGGGATAATATCAGAGGTACAATGACAAATGTTTTGATCAGATCAAAAGAGCACCAAGGAAGCATGACTTAAACCTGCATTTCAAACTAAGATGGCAGCTATTGCTTGTGAAGAGCTGTGTGGATGTTTCTCCTGTAGTCTGTTGATAAGTTTATTGACTTCTATATAAAAGTTAAAATACCAGTTTTGCGAAGACTTCTTGAAGTATTACTACAAGAAAGAAATTTTTGTGTTTAGTTTCCAGTTTTAATTCATTTGTATTCACAAAGCAGTAAACAAAACCAGTTTCCTTACTATATCTATTAAATTCCATCGCATGTCTATTTGATATAGCTTATATTTGTTATTTAATGCTGTATGCTTAGCTTTCTGTATCCTAGGTGTGGGGTTCCAAGTACTTATCAGTCTTTTCTAAGAGCACTATAATCAAGAATAGATAACCCACTTAGTGAAAACAATAGCAAAACATAGGGTTTGTTTTGTTAAAAAATAATTCTTTTTATGATGACTTAGAAGTGCATTAAAGACATATTTTGAGATTGGTGTTTGTTGTTTAGCCACATCAGTGTAAAGCTTGAGGGAAAACTATAGTGAATACTTGATTAGCAGCCTCCGTGGAGGTACTAAGAAGTGTCCTGTTACAAAAGGGGGAGGCAGAAATATATAATCTGTATAAAACCCATTCACACCATGTACAGTTTAGCTAAATTCTTATGGTTCTTTTGCCCAGATTACCACTTAGTATTCAGACTCTATACTTTGAAAATACTGTTGGTGTCAGAGAAAACAGTATACTGTGGTTTTGTTACTTTAGTAGTCACTTTGAATGCTTTTCCAGAGTGCTAATTAGGAAGTCACTATTATAAATAGCACAACTGATAAATGAGGCCCAAATATCGTTTCAGATAGACAGATTTCATTCTTTCTCATCTAAATTTGTAGTTACTTGAGAAACTTCAGGCTGAGCTGTGTTCATTTCTTTGTCCTGTCCTTTCTGTAAGAAGGCTGTACAAATGAACTTTTTCCGTAAGGAGACCTTAACTGATAAAATCTTAACATGGGTTTTGTGGTTTCACTGCTCATAATAAGGGGAAGGAAAAAGCCAATTATTATGTGAGTTTACCATTGTGGTGTAGGACACAGTATAGTTCATGCTGTTTCCTGTCATGTCATAATCTTTATTAGATTATTTTGCAAAGTTAAATATTTTAATATTTAGCTTGAAATAATTTGGGGAAATGAGAAACATAGATGGTAAGTGTTGGACTGTTCATCTACTGAAGGTGGGGGTGGAATAAAAAAAATCTTTGTTCCTCACCTTTCTATTTCATTGGTGCTAGCTTCTCCTACCCACCTTCCACCATCAGTTCACACAGCTGGAAAAACCATCTGTCTTGAGGCCCTGACTATTAAGTATGTATTTCTTGACTTACGTAGTGTTGACTAGAAAATGCAGGCTTAAGGCAGTGCTTAACTTCCCACAGCCTTGGAAGGGACTGATAAGTCCTATCTACACTATGTTGTGCTGCAGGGTCTTCGGTGCTAATAGCATAGGTGATGCTTTAGAATGGGACTAGCTTATGTGCTAGCTCAAGAGCTGAATTTGTGTCAGTACAGATTTTTACGTGCAAGATCCGTAGTGACCTTGACTATTGCCATTATTTTATGGGATGAAAACCTGAAGTATCTTTAACAATGTAAACCAGAATTCCAAAATCAGGGTTTTTTCCCTCATTCTCTCTTATCTTTCCTTGTGGACTATATAGCTTCATCTGAATAATACTTCAAGCAATGCAACCATACCAGCAGATACTTGAGACAGTGCTTCAACTGTCATCGGTACTGATGGGCACCTATCTGTGAAAACTTCTGGAGACATTTGTCTAGTGTGTTGTCCTTGATAAAATGCTTTCTCTCGGTAGGAAAATGTCCTTAGTGCAAGCGGGTTTTTTCGGTGCTGGCTGTCAGGGCTGATAAGTGACCATTTTAGAGGTACAGCAACTAAAAGGCAGAGTCTTTTTCCTCTTTTTCCTCGTTGGTTGGCTTTGTTTGTTTTGTGTGGTGTGTATTTTTGTTTGGGTTTGTTTTTTTGTATTACTAGGGACATAAAAAAAACCCTAAATCAAATGCTTCAAATTGTCTGAAATTCCAAGTCATTATGAATATACTTGATGTGAAAAGTGTTATTTACTTTAATTCCATAAAAGAAAGGGTAGAAGTGAGGCGGGGGAAAAAAAGTACTACCTTCCTTTAAAAGTTGTATTCTGTGCATATGCACAGCAGTATATAAACTGATAGATTTATTTCTTTTTTTTTTTTCTGAAAAGCATGCTTTCCTCATTGCTTTTAGCTTTGTAGGGATAAAGTGTACAGTACAGTTGCATGGTGTTGAATCCTGTCTGTCTCTTCCATTACTGCATTCTAATGAAGACCATTCATGACGTCTGTTGAGGGCCAGTAAGAAAGGGCTTTTAGACCTTTTATCCTAAACAAGATACAGACATTTTCTCCAGTCTCGTTCTTGGAAACAAAGATTTTGCAGAAGTAGATGAAAATGAAGAGAAATCTTAGGATTTCTCATGATTATTTGAAATTAAATACTTAGTGAATCATTGTATTCTATGTCAAGTCTACAGGGGTTTGTCATTTTGAGGTGTTTTGGGTAGAAGATATTTCAAGAATGTGCATTCTAGGTTTTTGCAGAAGAATTTAGGAGGTTTTAGTATGCTGGCTATTAATGGAGATTTGAGTCAGCTAGGACAACTTCTGCTCTCTGTTAGTCCAGGAGGGTACCTGGCATGGCTAGACCTGCAGAACTGCTATCTGCATGTCTAATTCACTGCTGTAATCAGAAGTAAATGTATTAATTTCTAGTACCGGAGGTAGATGAATCTTGAGCAGCTTCTCAGTCTCGAAGTAATGAGTCTAATCTATTGCAGTAAAAGCTCTAGCAGTCAATGAGTGTGGTACTTTTAAGTAATTGTGGTTTAAATCTAATTACGTACAGCGCTTTTTTAAATCAAACTTTTGCTGGCTGCAGGGCAAAGCATCTTAAGCCTTGTCAAACTTAAACTGTACATTATGTGGAATTATTTTAAGAGTGATAACTATGATCCTGTCTTGTGCAAGATGTTCTCTATTTACAAGAGAAGAAATGCAGCTGTTGAAGTTGGTCAATTATATAGGAAATAATGGGATCAACTGTCCCGAGATGCCAGAAAATAATTGTGTGTAAATGAGAGCCAGACTCATTACTCTGTGACATCATACAGTGAATGCAAGGTTTTAATCATAAACTAGGTACTAATTATGAAGCTTTTTCAATGCTACAAATGAACTAATTTATAAACTGCCAGCACCTGAAGAAGGAAGTCTCTTAGGGCCAGAGGCTTTTTGTATTATAACATATTTATTGGTTTGATAAAAGCTGTATTGCATGATCTATCCAATTTAACCAGGAAGTATTTTCCTTATAATTTAACTGTAAATCTCAAGAGGAGAAAACTGTAGGAGTGTGATTTTTACATTCAAATGCTGCTTACTAGTAGCAATTCAGGAATTGATGCAATTAAAGAGCTTCCATCGAAGAGAATTTTCTTTTCTGAGAAGTGATTTCTGTGTGCCCTAGGGTACTCTATTTTTACACATATCTTAGATTCATACAGATATGTTATTGCTTGTGTGTATAGATTTATATATAAATGTTTTGAGTCAACCGCATTTATACAGTGATTTATCAACCTTGTCATTTTGTGAAGACTGATGGATTTTGATTTTTAAAATAGAAAAATAGGGTGCAAGATTTTGTGAGGGTGGAAGGGAAAAATGGAAGACTATGGGGAAGGAAAGGAAGGTGAAAGAAGAAAATACTCTGTGTGCTGTTAACTTTGTAATGGTGATGTTTATTATTGAGAGCAGCTTCCTTTCTGCAGATACTGGCAGCCATTCTGCAGTGTTCATGTGTTTTACTTGTCTTTTCAACTTAGTTGAGTAACTTGGTGATACCCGCAGCCAGCTGCTGATGCTTGGGTTGGAAGATGCAGGGTTGCTGTAACAAGTAGTGTGGCACCATGTCCCACTGCAATAAACCAGGCTTTTATTACTGACGTGTTGTTCGATGGTCTTCTGAAATCACTAGCAAAATTGTCCTGGAATCTCTAGGGCCAGTGTGTTCCTCAGCTGAGAGAGTTTTACGCGAAGCCATGTGAAGGATGGGAGAAGCTCAGTCAGATAGCCATTCAGGTGATTGTGCATTCTTTTTGTCATAAGAATTTAAGGAAGGGTCTTTGCACTATCACACTTCCTTAGTGCTTATTTGTGGAATAAATGCTAGTCACCTGAACATCACTTAACCCTGTTATGATGTCTGGTTTTGGAGGTGGGCAAAGATTTCTAGGTATTTGAATTCTCATTCAGAACTCTGAGCCGCAAAAGTATACCAGACTAAGCCTGAAGGAGGTTTAAAGGTTATGTGGCAAATGCAAGATAGTTACATCCTTACCTCTTTTTTGATCTAGTATTCATAAATAGTGAAGTTAGAGTTGTTCTTGGAACACCTTAAGTAATCTGATGGTTAAGGTGACAGAGAATTAGCAGGCTGAGCTCAGAGTTGTTACTGTTTTGGTGTCTGCCTATGATACTTCACTGAAATCTTTAGATAACCTGTAAAGATCCTAAGTAACCAGCTCTCATCAACAACTTCGCAAGTGCTGCTTTATTTTTTTGCAATAAAGCTTTGCATTTACTGATTTTTTTTTTTTTTTCCCCACTGAAAAATTAAGCCTTGAGAGATTTTTATATTCCTTGCAGAGCTTGTCCATCTTAAGGACCTTGAATTCCAAGCTTAATCTCCTGTCAAAAGACTTTCTCCTACCATCATGGCTTGTCGTCAGCCAGCCTTCATCGTGTCTTCTGCGTGCCATGTTCCTAAGAATCAGAACTGTACATTCCCCATAGATAGTGGTGTTGCTGGCATGCAAATGGTGTGGAGAAGCCAATGACCTCTCTGGTCTAATTATTACTACAAGAGGAGAGGAGTAAGGCTGGAAAGTCGTGTTTGTCTTCAGGCTCTTAACAATCAGTTTTCCATTGTGTAGACAGCTTTTTCAGGCTGTTCCTGATGAAAATAGGCTATGAAGCTGCAAAAATCAGAATGCGCTTTGAAGGGGTTTTGCCCGCTGCCGTGTTTTCTACCACCTCTCTTACTTGTGGTGTCTCGAAACTTGGCCTGTGTTTTTTCACTTAGAGTTATTTTATTGCTGGCATGTAGTAGTATCTGGGTTTGGTTTGAAAATAGCATGACTAAAGAGCTTTGGATGGTGGTAGCTGTGTGTGATGTTTGGGTGTTTGGTTTTTTTTTGTTTCAATGAGAGAACCTTTTCAAAAAGGCTCAGGGTGAGTGGGGATCTTTGCCTTTTTTTTTTTTTTTTTGATTGCTACGGATTCTGTTGTATTTCATGCTAGCTTATCTCTCCTCTTCCTTCCCACCCTAATCTAACACGTGACTGCTATTTATAACTCAGCTGTGGCTTAGGTATTGTACCGTATCTCACAGTGAGGCCTGAAATGTGCATGCACATTTCTGTTTCCAAAAAGAGAGGACATGGAGGCATTAACTATGTATACCAAAAGTGTGTGTGTGCATGGGACAAGACATAGCATTATATTTGGAAAATAAAACCTTAACTTGTGAACTTTTCCACCTCTTGAAAACACATAAAAGATTTTCTTTTACCTGAAGTAGATGATGTGTGTGCACTCCTGAGAAAATCTATAAATGTTCATCGGTTTCCAATTTACTCATAGGACAGAGGATTCACTTTCATAGAGTCCTTCTACCTGGAGAACAAGCAATCCCTTTGCATGAAGTGTGCTGCCTGTCTTGTCTCTTAAACTAGAAAAGTAGAAAGGTAAAATGTATGTGGAAGTGATTAACGCTATGCTCTTGAGTTACTGCACACATCTTTAAGCACATTTTCAGTGTAACTGTCTCTGTTTTGCCAGAGGTTTTCATACTACATTATTCAGGCATCAGGGCTTGTCTGGTAATGTATAATAACTATTGTGCCTTGTCCTGGAAGAGGCTACTGTGGTAAAGACTTGAAACTGCAGACATGCCTAGACTGCTGAACTGTTGTTCAGTGTGTCCTGGCAGCTCCATACAGAGCTGTGATTGCTGCCACCTTTTGCAGAGTTGCTGCTACTTTTGAATTTGTGTAGAGAGGAGTGTTGGTATAGTTCTTCTCTTAGCTGGACCTGTCACTTCTTTACAGTCAAGCAACTCTGCAGAAGTTTCCGTATCCCATGGATGTGATGTCTCCCAGTTGGCTTTGCACAAGCCACCTGTTGCTCCTGTTGATTTCCAAACCAACCAAGTCTGAAAGCCACAATGCTAAACCACCTCTGTGTTAGAAGAATTAAACACGACTCTTAAAAGAGGAAGCTGAGAGGTTGTCAGAATAGTCTGGGCTTCTAGGCACTTTATTTTGGTGGTCTTCCTGCTATTTGTCAGTGTATGTTTCTGTAGTTCCTGAGAACAAATTATGTCTGTGTTACAAGAACATATATCGAAATCAGATAGATCATTGACGTTGGCTTTTGCTCAGATCAAACGTAAATGCCTTTACTTGATTTATGTATTAATGATCTTGGTTTGTTTGGGCTACTTTTGTTTTAAAGGAAATTAATATTATTGTTTTTACATTGTTCAAATAAACCAAGATTAATCAAAAGCAGTGAGAACTGGCTTGGTTTAATGAGGCTCTCTTCTATCAAATTTACTGCTTTAAACCCAACTACAAATAAAGTGAATTAAAGACCAAATTATTTCAATACAGATGGGTGTTGAGCCAGAGTGTTACAATGATTAATTTCCTCAAGTGTTTAATTCCCACTAGGTTTTTGTGTCAATAGCCAAAAAGGAATTTATTGACTTTACATTAACCATAGTTTGGTCTAGCTGATTATATTGTTCAAGTGTAAATGAGTGGGTGGTAGAATACTGTGTTGTATTGGAATTTTATTTTGTCTTAAGCAAATTAAATTGTCTCATGCCTTATTAACTACCAGCACTTAAAGTGTATAGCTCTGACACTTGGAATAGATGCTAGGGCATTCAGAAGTGTTTTTAGTGGGATTCTCCCATTCATTATGTAAGAACATCTGTATTTGAGCAGTGAAGCAGTGTTTTCACTCTTCCACTGCTCTAAGACAGTGCTGTTAAGACTGCATAGTAAATTTGAGTGTTTTGTGGTAAATTCACTAGTCATTGTGTTTTGGGTTTATTAATTTATTTATTTTACAAGTGATAAGATTTTTAGGTTCAATTTCAGTATATACAAATTTACAGATCATTTTCTCATCTGGGATAAACATACTTTAGATAGAAAACACTTTTCATTGCTTTCCTTCCAAGTCTCATCTTGTACATCTGTTGCTCTAAATAGATGACTTTCATTTGTCTCGGTGCGTTTTTATGGATTGCGTCAGGAAACATGATTTGACTAATGTCTCATGTCTCATTCAAAGATAATGCTAGAGGACTATATATTTTTTTCTGGTTGTTTTAAAGGGCAGCAGATGCCATGTGGAGTGGTTAATACAGTGTATTTATCGTTGTCAAAGAAGTTGTATCCTCAAATTCTTCTCTCCCCTACCCTAAGATGGCATCAAAGTATCACTAGAAATGATAAGTGTTAAAATAGATAATACTGATAAACCTTTTTGTGTTTCAGTTAAAAATTGTGCTGTTCAATTTTTTTTTTAAAAGCAGATGTCTAGTTGGACATGACAGCCCTCCAGTTTGAAAAAATAATTACTGTTGGATCAAACTTTCTGTTCTATGTCTGTTATCAAGTTATCTATCAAAGAAAATTAGATGAGTGATTAAAAGGTTCAGATCAAAGGCGACTGATTTAGCTTCACTGGAGGCTCCCATCTTTTAATTTAAAATGTATCTATGTCTAACTTATTACCTCTCACATTTATAAAGAAATATTGACATCCTGCTAAAGTATGCTATGACCTCACTTCTAGCTGAGTTGTGTAGGTTTCACTGCAGGCACTCTGAATGCATTGATATTCCTGTAACCTTTTGAGGCAAGATATGTGTTTAGTATATTAATGAGCTGGTTGAAGTGATGTACAGTAATTTCATCCTTGGATAAAAACAGATGTGAAAGATTCAGTTTTAATATTTAATCAAGCTCAAAGCCTCTGTTGGCTTGTTTAAGTTGACCTGACAGCATTATACCTGGAAACATTTTGAATTAAACCCTGAGTGCTTGACCTTGTTCAAACAGTTGTAATTTAATAAGGCTGCTGTCTTTGTGGAGATAGTACAGCTAATGGGCAAATCCTTTCTTTGCCAGGATTTGCTTTTCACTGCAGTGAAAAAAACCTATCTGCTCTTAAAAAGATTTTAATCAGAACAAGTAATAAAAACGAAATAAATAGCAAATGAAGTCCTGTATGATAGTTGCTAGTCCTAGATTATAGTTAAAAAAGGGATTCCAGAAGATACATACTTTCTTCCGATATCTTCCAGCATTCTCTTGTGATAGGTCTGTGGCAATTGCTATACTGTAGCTTATCGCTTGCTAGAACTTTCTTAGGGTTAGGAAGCTATTTCTCTAATGATGTATGTTGTTTTGGCCTCAGTGAAGTCAATAGAGCTTGCATCAATTTAAGGCAAACAGAATGCTTTATTTTTTTCCCTGCTTGTGCCTGCAAAAACGTTTCTAAACTGTGGCATGTTTCTCATCACAAGGGGACCCAGGAAACAAGTCCTTGAATGTTTGTGAAGAAGTGTCACTATAAGCTAAACTTTTGTGAGAAGAGACGTCAGGGGAGCATAAGAAAGATAATCAGTGAGCATCAAATGAGGTTTCAAGATCTAAATGAAGCAGGCTATATAATATTGAGAGAGGGGTCCTGAGACAGAGTTGTTATTCTTATTAAATTTAATCACTAAGCTAAGAATGAAATGAGTGATATAAAATAGCCCATCTTGTTCTGCTAAATATGATTTGCATATACTGAAAGCATAGTCTTTTTTTTTTTTTTTTCTGGTCTCATTTTTCCAAAGGACTTAGACTGATGTCAGTTCAAATTCTACAGCAACATTTAGGTCAAACATGGAGAAATGCTCTGGTAGTTTGCCTGTATGTGGGTTTTCCCCTGTCCATGTTTTCTGCTTTGCTTGCAGCTACATAAATTTGCATGTTTATTTTTAAGGTATACATAATAATGTTCTTAAATCCTTAAACCCCCAAAATAATAACAATAAAAATAATAAAAAAGAACCTGTCTATGGGCAGTCTGAGTAAAGCTGCAGATGGATTACAGGTGTAGGTTGAGCATGGCCTAGAGAAGACTTAGAGCTTGGATAGAGAAGACAGAGGAGGAGACAGATGATAAGAAACTGTCAGTTAACAAGAAAAATGGAAGAAGTTCAAGTACAGAAATCTAAATGGTTACATTATCAGAATCCTTATCTCTCTAAATCTGTGTGTATAGCCAAAGGCTTAATAAAATGGTCAGACTTCTTAAAGATTGACTGGGCAGAGCTGTTCTGCTGTTGAAATTTGCTGTTGGGTCTGCTATTTGACTGTCTGTTTGACTGTCTTTCTTCCTTAGGTTAAGCATGTGTTTTAGTAAATCCAGAGGCTACATAGTCTAAATAACAATAGTAAAATCAGAATTAATCTGAAGTAATTTTCATTCTGAGATGTAGCAACACTTAATTATACTACAGTGATATTATAAAGCATCATATGGTTGTTGCTAAAGAGTATTAATATAGTTTGAAAGAACATACTGGCAAGGACTGCATATATTCCCAGAAAGCTACCACATGCTGTAACAAATCTGCCTCACAATGCCAAGCAAAATAATCATTCATTAAAACCCTGTTCTCTCACCCTAGCAAAATGTGACTTTTTCTCAATTCAGTCAGGTAATGCCCATTTTAATGTAGTGGAATTTACACTGATGTAGGATGTTAGATCACAGCTTTCTTTATATTCCTAGGATGCAACTGATAACCATGATATGTATGGGTGCATGTATTCATTACTTCTGTTATGGAGTGAAGCGATGGATCAGGGTAAGCTTGACCATGGATTATAAAGAATTAAGCTAATACTGACTGATGCCCAAGAGTGGATCCAGCACAGTGAGATTTCTTCAATCATTAGGGTTTTTTTTCCAAAGCATTAAAAGGAAATAGCTGTTGGGAGTTCTGCTAAACTTCACTGAAGCATAGCTAGTTGTGGGTGGTCTTTGACTTGCGTGGGTGAAGAAAGGAAAGCAAATCTAAAATAAGTGTTCTTTCATCTAATAGTTACTTTATTGACATCTTCTGTTTAGGAGTTTTAACTATTTCTGTAGTCTGAGAGCTTGATAATGATTTGTCACTCTTGAGTTTGCTTCTCTGATCTGTCATCACTGTTTTGTGCAGTAGCCTGCTTCTTCTAAAGCTTGCAATTCTACTAATACTCTAGCATGAGTGTACGGACACCAGTGATAGGAAGCAGCTGTCAACTCTTTGTTAATATTGGGAACCTCTAGCAAGTCTTCAGCTTCAGTTTAAGTCTTTTGGATCTTCAGTTTTTGTGGATCTTCAGATTATTTTTTTGGCTGCTGGTATGTTAGCTGACAGCATTTTGGCAGTTTACTGTTGTTCAGTTTTATTCTAGAATGCTGATACATGATGCTTTTCACCTCCAGGTGACTATTTGAAATATGGTGCAATTCCTTTACTACGGGAAGTTATCTTGGCTACTTTCAGGGTTATGTAAAGTCAAGTCTCAGTCCAGTTCTTCAGTAAAAGATGTCCATTTTAGAGGTAATCAGGTTAATTCCATGACTTGCAAGTTCCAACAGTCTGGGCTATTGATTTCCGATAGCATAGGGAAGACATTGAGGTATTGTCCTTGTAATAGTCATCCCAGTTTTGATTTGTTAGAATGTGTCTGAAGCCATCTGATAAACATATTTGAGGAAACTTAATGTGCTGTACTTGTTTGATATGCTAAAAATATCTAGTCCTTTTCTCAGGGCTGTTACAGTGTGATACCATAGCAAGCTGGCAGGTTTTGTCTGTTGTCTCATTTTCCTGGTAGGACATGGGGTCTTGCAAGTGGCTGCCTGTTAATTGCTGTTTGACCCATGGGGACAGGTGTGGCTGCTTAGTTGACCCAAGATGTAGAGGTATGATGTGCTTTTGGCAGATGTATTCTGTAGCAATTAATTTTGTTAGGCAAGAAGGAGGACAGAAGTTTGAATTTAGGCTTACTTGATTTGGATGTGACCGAACCACCACAATGCTTTGCCCAATCCCAAACCAACAGAACAGATTTAGTCTCGAGATCTAATTTATCTTTCTCAAATGAATGTTCTATGAGGTTTCAGACTACTTGTTACTAGTTATTTTTCTTACACTATAGCAAAAGAGGGAACATGATCTTCATTCTCTCAAGACAGCCTCATAGTTCATGAAGATGTGACACTGCTTAAGTTATGAAATATTTCCTTGTAAGTTAAGTGTATGGGCAGATTGAGTTCTTTTGAAAATCCAAGAAGCTTCAAGACTGTATCTTTACATGCCTTTGTAGAATACAAATGCTGCTATTAGCAAGAATGTTCACTATGTACTTCCTATATCCTGTGCTTATTAAAAAGCAGATTTACTACATTTAAAAATTGACAGCTTGCTAATTCTGGGTGTAGCTGGGCCTGAGGAGAAGGTGTCCCAGGTTTTGACTTGTGTAATGTTGTTTTGAAATGCAGCCCAGTAAAACTAGATGGGGGTCAGGGGGAAGCCATTCCAATGCTGTGGCAGATTGACAGGTCTTGTTTGGATGGGAAGTCTCCAGTTGCTATGCATCTTTCAACAGTGGTAATTTCTTCTGAAGTATACCCATCTTAGATTTCTGCTGGAATTGGTAGAGGATGGTTTACGGTGAGGCTGGTCCAGTATGCAGGAGAAGAAAACATGGGGAATTTTGGGGAAATTGAGAGTGGTAAGGAGATGCCTTTGGAAGCATTATTGCTGAAGGAGAAGGTGAGACAGCTCTGTCTGCATCTTTGCTGGTATTTCAGATAATAGTAGAGGTGATAGTCAACTAAACAGTTCATATATGATATTGGATTAAATGTGACACATGTTGCTTCTTGGCTAGCTGGAGACCTAGGGTAAACAGTGTGGAGGAGGAGGAATATTTGGGGTGTGAGTGTGAGCATAAGGGATATAGTTTGAGAATTTGGAGATAAGAAGGTAGTGAAAGAAATACAAGATATGTAAGCCTGTCAGAAGCCAAATTTCACAAGATGTGGTGTTTTGGGAAATAAACTTCATAATGGTTCAATGTTCTAGGTTAAACTAACTTTATTATGAAACTAAAGACTTTAAAAATCTCATGGGTTTAAGGGATATTTCATAGCCTAAAATAAAATGGGAAAATCTTTGAGTGTTTTTTTTCTTTTATAGCAACAGATGCACATTTCATCATGTTTAAACAAAGGATCTACGTATTGAGTCCCTTAGAATAGGCTGTGGAATTAGCCCGCTAGGGTAGCCAGACATAGTAAAGGAAAAATCCTTTAATATTTTTGGTGTTGATATCTGTCCTTTCTGTTTTCTCCCATCCTGTTCCCATTTCTTGAAATCAATTTTCTTAACTTTTTTCACTTGTGTACCTTAATGAAAGAGAGAGCAAAGCTAGGAGTTGTTCAATTCTTATTTAATAAGAGGATCCAGGAGTCAAATGTAAGCATGCTTTTGTTTGGTTGTGTGTGTGTTTTGTTTGCTTGCTTGTGTGGTTTGTTTGTTTGTTTGTTTGTGGTTGTTGGTGATGGTGGGTGTTTTTTCCCCTTCCTGCAGACAAACTGAATTCAAAATAGTTTAGTGAAGGGATTTTGCTTTGATTATGCTGTTTGGCATGTATTCTTAAGAGAATAGCCCTGGAATCTCTTGTATATAGAATTCCCTTCTTCCTCTTTGTATTTGTGTAGTGTAAGTACAACACATGAGTCTTGTCTGAAAAGTATACAGCTATATTTTTAATTTGCAAAGCTCTCCAGAAGTTGGGGAGTTGTAAAAAGAGTGGTGGGTGGGCTGAAAAAATTGAAAACTTGCCTGTATAGTAGTGATTATAGAAATGCCTTTGCATTATTCTATTGTAGGCTTCTCCGTTTTCTTTGTCTTCCTGAAAAATAAACATATATGTAATTAAACCAGGAATTAAGACTAGGTTAGTTTTCTCAGTAGGAGATGCAAATAATTTTACAACTTGTTTATCAGGACTGTAGCTTTATTTTCCGAAGGTGCAAGCAATTAGCTGTGTTGATTTAGTTGTATACTTTGTATGAATATCCTGCATTGTGCCTACAGAGTGATCAGTGTCACATTGAGTGCTGCATGGTAGGATCTATCTAACATGGTTCTGTAACACCAAGCCCAGGGGGGATGAGCAGCAGTTTGCTTTTGACAGCAGAATGTCCTTGTTGCTATTGATTGGGTTGTTCAGTGAAGTGAAAAAACATTGATCCAGCTTTAAACTGGTAGTTATATGATAATCCTGGAGATGAATGAGTATCAAGTGAAGTATTGCTTGGGGGAGGTGGCGTGGGGGGAATCCAATACTGGGTTTTTGTGTAGCTAATAATAGCCTAATGATACTTGAAAAATAGATGTTTTATTATATCTGCAACTAAATGCAACTAATAAATATGAAACAGATCTTTCTGTACAACAAATGTAAATAGTAGTAAAAGGACATATGTGTCCTCTCTCTAATTCCCTAAATGGTTGTGTTATGTGTGTGCCTCTAGTCTGGAACACTGTAAGTAATGCTGATACTTTAACTGGTGCCAGAGGATGGGAGCGTTACTCTTATTTGGTGGTTATGTTTGGCACTGAGCTGCTCTGAAGCAATATATGTTTTGCAGCCGCTGTCAGATAATTCATGTCTAAGTCCCATCTCTGATCCTTAGTCTTGGGATGTCAGGGGGTGGAATATTAGCTTTGAGCTGACTCTTCCAACACGTCACTACCACCTGATACTATCAGGCTAAAATGAATGAATGAGATGGTTTTGCTGGTGTTAAATGTTTTCTGGGATTTGTGTCTCTTGACTTTTTTGTACTCTTAATCTTTTTCTTTGGAGTATGCTTCTTACACAGCTCACTTGGGGAATGGGACGGGCATCTTGAATATGGGATGGGAGGAACCTCTTCCTCAGTCAGTATTTGGTAAATGTCAGTCAAGAGGATGACTAAATGTCACTGGTTTATTGCTTAGCCTATGTTTTGGCAGCAGCAGTAGTGGTGAATGGCTGAACCTCTACATTTCTGTCTACTTGAGTGTCGCTGGTGCTTGTTAAACCTGGACTCCCAGCATGATTTAGCTTTATGAAGGATGACAGCATCTCAAAAGGTTGTGTTTGCAATACTCTGCTCTTGTCTCCTTGTTTCCACCATAGCTCATGAGTTTATAGGGTTCTGGTACTAGGGGCTAGAATTAAGGACTTTCCTCTTCTTTCTCTGTGTACTGATTTCCAGCCTCCATAAAGCTAGTTGCACACATTTCTATATAAACAGTATGGGAAGATCTGATGTGGATATCTGAATTTCTTTGTTTAGTGTGGTCCACAGAGCATACTTCAAATCAACACACTGACTCCAATTTACACTAAAAAAAATTCTATTGTCAGGACAGACTGCAGGGTCAGACTTCCAGAAATGCTGAAATCCATCCTCCTTCCCTGTCTACTTTTGTGTTGCCTACCTCACTAAAAGGTTAGTCTCTGAAGTGCTTTATGTCTATATGTATGAGCTTTAGAGAGATAGTGAAGTAATTTTGAAGAAAGATGATTGATAATCTGCTGGTATAAAAACCACCCAAACAAAAACAACAACCAAAAAACACCTTGTGCAATATTTTTTCAAACAAATTATTCAGCTAGTGGTGGGTTATTGTTTTGTTGTTGTTGATTTGGGGAAAGGGATTGCTTCAAGATATAACAAGTCTGAACTCTTTTCTACAAGACTGTCAATCTTGGATTTTCAGCTTTTTAACTTATTTCGAGCCGGTCGTTTTAGGTCTAAACAACTGTTAAATCATCTCTTCCAACTTGTAATTGGTGTCTTCAGAAATTCAAATGATCCTTAGTTCAGGAGATCTGATAACTATTACAGTACAATTGAAGAGCAGCTATTACAGTACTCAGTGTACAAGGCCAAACTGGGGAAGAGGTTTCTCAGTCTGAGCAGTGGTTTGGTTAGGGTCTATATCTTATTGCAGTTGTTTATTTGGAAAGTAAATGTACTTTCCGCATACGTTGTCAGAAAGCGGTTACTCAGATAAAAAAAACTAGGAAAAACTGGAGTCACTCCAGATGTTGTTATAGTAAAACTGAGGGGGGTGGGGGGGAACCAACCCTACCAGGGTACCCTTATGAGTAGAAAGGGGAGGGAAGGAGGAAGTGGGGAGACCACAAACTGCAGTGTACAAAATTGTAGTCCAGTAGACTAGTGAAATGGATGCTGTTGATATCTGTTTCTGTTGTCAGCTGGAGAAGGGGGTTTGAATTTCATCAGCTGGACCACACCAACAACTTTTATTTGCTAGAATTCAGCACTTAGAGATATGACCTGGTTTAGCTGCATAGAATGATTGTATTCTGTATCTGCATATCATTGCTTTTTCTAACCTACTAAATTTAGCTACCCTTAGGGATGACTAGACTAAAGAAATTGATCAACTGTATTGCATTTACTAAGAGGATTATAATTTCAGTGATTTAATTTAAACTTCTAAAATTTTTCATTTACAGAAAAAATAGGGCATTGATTTTGACAGTTAAGTAATTATGGGGGGAGAAATAAGTCTAGAAAATAGCTGATGGAAAGTAATACTGTCTAAAATACTGTGCATTTATTTGTGGTGTTGGAGCATTTTTTTTTTTCACCACCTTACAGTTACTCTTGCATTCCATTTTTTAGACACTTGATTAAAGGCCATTGGACTTGCTGCAGTGCTTGTGTCCAGGATCAGGGTACATATTGACTTCATTTCATATTATCACAGTTGATATCATCTGTTTCTCTGTGTCATACAAAGACTATTTTTCTGTTTACAGAAATATGCCCTCCCACTAATCACACAGTTTTATATGAAATAGTCTTGCATTGCTTCCTGACTGATATGTCTTTTAGGTATGATAAGTAATAAGGAAACAAAAGGTAATGGTAGGTAATCAGTGGTAACACCCATTTTACTACTTTAAATATGTTTACCTCTTCTAGGAATGAGTTGAATTAAGTATGGGTAAGACATTTTTTAAATGGGGATGTTCTTTATATTAATAAGCATTGAACATGGCTCATACTATCATTTCCGTGGTCTGTGTAGGATTTTTTTGTTGTTTATGGGGTTGGTTGGTTGGTTGTGGGTGGGGGTTTTTTGGTGGTTCTTTTTGTTGTGTGTTTTCTGCTTGTTTGTTTTGTGCTTGTGAGTGAAGAGAATCACTTCACACGGTACTTTAAGTGTTTCTTCACTTTAAACCACTACTTAAAGATGCATCCAAGAGACATACCTTGTCACTTCATTAGTGGCTTGTTTATGGAGAGTTGTATTTGTGATAAGCTTAATCCTCCTTACTTCTGCAATATGCTTTAGTAGGTTCATACAGAAATTAATGGTACTAAGCTTTAAAGAGGCCTAAGTGATTTCAATATTTTTTTCTGTTCTACAATAATACATACTCTCCCTGTTCTGTCTTTGTTTCTCTGCTACTCTTTTGTCTTAGCTGTCAGATCTAACGCTTTTCCAGGAAGGTTCATGTTGATAGGGAAACTCTCTCCCGCAACACCCTCCGCCAACATCCATGATACTTGCCTTTACTGCTAAAGCATGATCATTTTTGGATCTTGTCTTATATTTACCCTTCAGTCTTGCTTTATACACTTCTTGCCATCAGATGATTATGTGGCTAACAGAGAAGCTAGAGCTGGCAGATCAGTCGAAGTACTTGGCTGTAGTTGTCCTCAGTATCAAAATTGTTATGATATTGCAACAGAAGCTGGTTGCATAGGTTGCCTCCTTATTTGTCTTACATGCAGAATTTAAGTCTGTACCTGTGTACACATTTCTCCTCTCCCCCCTGCATCCTTGCTAATTTGGATATAAACCAGTTCTGTTGCCCATGTTGTGCATTTTCTTGCATCCACACAATTTTCATGTGTAGCTGGGAAATTTAGAGTAATGCTACATTAGATCACTTTGGTATGAGTTAAGCATGCACATTTGCTGAATTTGTTTGCCTGTTTGTTTCTGTCAATTTGTGATTAGATTGCTGGTGATTAGACAACAGTGGTAAGAGTTTACAGCTCTGGCACGTCGTTCCTTATGCAGAGCTACAAGAAAGTAAGTACTGGGAAAGGTGAGGCTTAAAAACTGCTTAGGAGGCAAAACAATATTTTCAAGACCTCAGTGTTTTTCCCTTAAACTCCCTTTTCATGGATTTTTAGAGTGGAGATGTGTAGAGTATTTAGAAGGAAATGCTGATACACTGAAACTTAACACATTATGCATACTTCATAATGTAAATGTATAGACAAAGCCTTTTTTAAATCTGAATTTTGGAGAATGTCCTTTCATACAGTGGGGAGGTTTATGTTAGAGCTGCATGCTCTTAAAACAGTTTAAATGTCAAGTGTGTTCTCAAAAACTTATGAGCTTAAGACTGTTGTACATGTTTGTTGCTATGCAGAAATGCTCTTTCTAGCATGAGTAACTTTACTTGATGAAATAGCGTAAGCTAAACTTGAGTACTTCTGACCACATAAACTGTGTATAGTGAGATGTGTCACTGTAGGTGAGAAATACTGGATGATTTTTGGACTCTGGGACATCTTCTGGGGACACAAAGAAAATGCCTTTCCTCCTACCATGGTCAAAACTGAAATTTGGGATTTCTCATGTCCATCTACTCCTCAATTATGTGACCAGTTATTTTTGGTGATCCTTCTTTATGGACTACACAGTCTGTACAGTTTTTATCTTTACCTAAGAGGGACCTATTCTTACAAATAAGTGAAATAGTTTGATTGTCGATCGCTTCTCAAACTGAAGTAAAATGAAGGCATCTCTCTTAATTCTTCCTGATATGTCTCAATGAGTGGAAGGGTCAGTTTAAGAAATGTGGTTTAATTTTTTTTATTTTTTTTGTATAAACTCAGGCGGGATAGTCTAAAACTGAATAACTTAATAGTTTGTCTGTTGTCTTAATAACAGAATAGCTTTAGAATTACTTTAAAATGCTAAACTGATGTATACGGCAAATACTGAAGTCTCCAGAGAAATTACGTTTCTGCTTCAATCCCTGAGCAGGTCGAGTACAGGTGAATGCATGTTCACTAACTCAGCTATAGAAGCTCATTAACTTTGCCAAGCAGCAGCATTGATAACTATTATCTTACAGGTAGTTGTTTTCTCAGGTATAATGAAACTTTTAACAGGTATCTAGAGGAATGGACTATTTACTGTAGTAAGCCAATGTTGTAAACTTGACTTGTCTTTCAAGGACAATCCTCTTCAGAACGCCTTTTTTCCTTAGTATGGAATGGTCTTGCCAAACAGGTCTTGCTAAGCGAACTTAAATTAACTGAAGTCTGTACTCAGCAGCCAGTAATGTTTTAAGTGTTCTGTCTGTAAATAAAATAGTAATTGTGATACAGAAGTACTTGTCATTTCTGCCTGCTCTCAATTCATTTGATGAACGCATTGTGGAATTCCAGCTACTGCGCATCAGAACCTTGCAGATGTGTGGGCATCCTTCAAGCCTCTTATAGCCTGTATCGGAGTGGTGCCGTTTCCTCTGGGGAAATGAAGATACTGAATGTAGGAGTAGTACAAATATAACACCTTTATAGATGTCATAAATGACTGGAAACATTCTCTCCTGCCACCCCCTCCCTGCTTTTCAATGCAAGAAAGCAAACTGGTCACTCTATAAACGTATCTGTTCATATGTAGCTGGCTTACAGATTTGCACTGTCACAAAGCAGAGTCCCATGTTTCCAGCCTGTGTTGTGATTTAGGTGTTCAGGGAGCTGCCGTAAACCCTTCGAGGAGTTGAAATTAACAATTCTGGAATACCAGTTTGATCCCTCCCCCCTTTCTTTCTTCATGGTCATTTGTGAGAGTACCTTGGCCATTTAGGGTTTGAATGCATCATAAGAGAGGCCTACAAGGGGGATTAAAAATACATTACCAGGAAAATTTATTTTTTTTAATACCCTTTTAACACATAAGTTGAATTAACTATTCATTTATTGGCAGGTTGGAAATGTAAATCTGAGACTGTTTTGCTGAACTATAAAAGTGATCTGTGCTTGATCTAAGTACTACTGTATCTATCCCAAATGAGAAATAAACCCGCTGTAATTAGAAGGAGATTCCTGATCTCAAATGAGTGTCACAGAATAAGTTGCATGATTTAGGTTTGTGTTTATGAAGTTTTATCAAACATTAATTCAAGAAATAGTCTGCTATTTAAAAAAATAAAAAGATATTAGAGAGAAGTTATTTTCTGTTGCTGGGTTCACTTCATTCATGTATTTTGGCTTTTAAGCTTTCCTATGCTTTGAGTAATAAAATCATACAGGGTTTTTTGTGTGATATTAATACTTTCCACTTCCATTCCCCCTTCTTTTTCTTCCTCTCGTCATGTTTCGTCACTGTCAGCTCTCTTCAAGTCTAGATTTATTTCTCATACAAATTGTTGTTTTCTTTGGCAGGAGATACAAGCAAGTCTGTGTGGAATTATGTAATGTCTGAAAAGTTATGTTCATGATTAATTAGCCAATCATGAAACTATTTTGGTGTGTGTGGAATAACTAGATCATACTTTTTATTTATTTGGTGGTGGTAGAAGGTATTCTGTTCAGATTAAGTAACTTTAGAGTGCTTGCATTAACTATTATATACATTTGGAATATTAAATGTATGTATTTTTTTTATTGGTCAGTTAATGTGAATCTTGCATATGAGTTTGAATAAACTTTAAAGGAAACTAGCTTGGACTACAAGTATCTTATTTCCTGAATAATTAATTTTGTTGTTGTTTGCTTGAAGCTGAGCACTGCTTAAATGGCACATTCAGAGAAAACTTTGCAAGAGTTTAAAATGAAGGAATGATGTGTTATATCCGAACTTCACTGACATCAGTGGCACAGCACTTAAGGCAGTGGAGTCAAGATCTCACCTGGAATTTTTAAGTCTGGAGAGGGCTTCCTGTACATCTTACACTGCAAGGTTTTGTTTTTGTTCTTTTTTTGGGGGGGGATTGGTTTGGGTTTTGTTTGTTTTCGAGAAATCTATCTAGTACAGTAAATTATGTTCCAAAAATTCCACAGTATAGATATTGAATCTTTTAGATGTTGATTTTGTTACAAAGCCGCCTTGTTAGTAATGAAGGCTTTTGGGTTACAATGTAAGCATCAAAGTAGAGAGAAAGGGCTTCTTCTGTGAGCTCGGCTATATAGGCTCTTGTTGAAGTTATCTGTGTTTTAGACAAGTAGCTTTCCAAACTTTTTCTACACTCTTTAAAAATTCTGATTTGCATCAGTTAATATTTCAAAAAGTTTTGCTTTTTGCAGAATGGAGAGAGATAATCTGCTCGCCCTAAATGTAATTATTTAAATTAGTTTTACTCTTAAAGACCAGATGTAACTTTGGTTTTCACAGAACTGATGACATTCTTTCTTTTGCTATAGACATAGTTGCTTAGTTGTAAGGATTTTAAATAAAAACTGGAGAGTAAAGCCACCAAAGGACACTAGCTCTAAATAATATTTTTTTTAGATTGTTCAGAAATAGTGGTATAGCCAATCTCCTTGCATGCACCTCAGAATCCACTGTCTATATGATAATTCTGACTGGTTAATTAAGATACTTTTTTCACACAAGCCTGTAAGGAAGCTTAAAATACGTAGACTCTGTAGGGATCCTTGCAAGAGATCAAGGTCAGAATTTTGTTGTAGTTATCTGCCAGTGTTAAAACAGATCAACACTGAGTACACAATGAAAAAATTGACCTACTTGTTTGCTTGTCCCTTAGCCTTACAGGTTAATCCAGTCCTAGAGACTGTTCAGTGAGTTATAGAAGGAAGCTCTTGTCATGATGTTTCTGTTTCCATTGGGATACCACATTTTCTAATACATGTGAAGGAAGAGGCAAGGAGAGGAAAGCTATGTACTGAAAATTTTTCTCATGAAGTGCATTCCTGCAGTATGCCTTAAAAGAGTTTATCATTGTGTATTGCCCCAGCTGTGCTCAGCACTCATTGGGAATTAGATCAAGAAAAGTGTTTCTGTGGTTGCACTGCACAGGAAAACTTGAAGTGGAAGTAGTTTGAGTGTTACACATAAGTGTGGGTTGGGTTTTTATGGTGTGTTTTGGTTGGTTGTGGTTTGTGATTTTTGATTGTTTTATTTTTTAATGGGCAGTGGCCCTTAACCCATACCTGCAATATCATCCACAGTTATTTCATTACCTAGTTCTGTTACTGAATGAAATGAACAGGAACAGCTTCCTCATTAAATAATTAAATAACAAATAATTAATAATTAAATAATAATTAAATAATAACATTAAATAATCCTGTCAGTGTCAGAGGGAGGTTGATGCTAGAAGATTTCAATTTCAAACTTGGACGTGGTCTAATAGTGTTAGATTAACTAGCTAACTGGTGATTGTTTTCATACTTATTTCCTTCAGTTACAGCTTTTTGTTGGAACGGAAGTTTCTTACTACCTTCTGTTTGATCAGCTACATAGTTGCCTTTTTTGAGGCAGAGTGTAGCCACTTTGAAGCGCTGTTTAAAAATCCCTCACAAAATTACAGTAGGCAAGCTGCTGGTAGAATGAACTTTGCCATCAGCCCTCCCCTTCCTTCGTTTTCTGTTGCATAAATTCTGATGCTAGGATTCATATACTTGCCTTGAGCAGTATGGTAATTTAATATTATTAGTAGGACAGAAAATGGCCTCTTGGACTTCATGGGTTTTATTTCATACTAGAAACTTTTTATCTATCTTCTGCATTATTTCAAACCATGATTTGAGAGCCTGACTAGATATGTTTCCAGAAGCCATGCAATACAAATTGCTGCAATTTTTTTATTGCCCCCCCTTTCCCCTTGGCTTAAATGTAATTGTTGAAGGCAAATCTCAAACCCCTTTCCTTCAAGACACTTGCACTTAACTTTGTTTAATAGGCCTACTTGGAAACCTTTCTTAAAAAATCTTCTGCAAAATATGAACTGTTTATTTTGTTCTGAGCTATTTGAGCTCTGGGTTACATAGCATGTCTAGTTAAAAGTGCTGTATTAAATTGTAAAGGAGATACTTCTACTCTGTTTGTAAAATGAACGATAGTGATCTGCATTTTTAATTATAAAATTGCATTTTTATTTAGGGGAGGGGTAATTTCTTCATGCTATGTCAAAATTGAACATTACCTATATGTATAAAGACATGGGGACTAATAGAGCAACTGTTTCATTGGTTTGAAATGCCAGCATCTTGGGTAACTCCTCAGGTTATAGGGTTACTTTTCCTTGATTATCCCTTTGCCATGGATTTCAGCACTTGATCAAGTGAAAAACTGCTATTCTTCAAGGTCTTCTATAAAATAAACTGCATGTACTTTATGGATCTGGGAGACTTTCAGTGGTATTGAGCAATACCTTGTAAAGATAAATACCTGCAAGTGATTTCTTCTCCTTGGCTGTTGAATAAATGGATCACTTTTTGCTCAACAATCAAAGTTTGGGTCCTGTTGGAGGAGGTAAAGAAGCTTTCAGCATTTTGTCCAGATTTCTACCCCTTCAGAAAGGAGACCAGGAATGACTTTATTTTCATAGGATCATAGAATTATAGAATCATTCAGGTTGGAAAGGACCCTTGGGATCATGAAGTCCAACCATCAGCCCTACGAAGTTCTCCCCTGTACCATATCCCCCAACACCACATCCAAATGACCTTTAAGCACATCCAGGGTTGGTGACTCAACCACCTCCCTGGGCAGCCTATTCCAATGTCTGGCTACTCTTTCTGTGAAAATGTTTTCCTTAATGTCCAGTCTAAACCCACCCTGTTGCAGTTCGAAGACATTCCCCTTTGTTCTGTCGCTAATTGCCCCAGAGAAGAGATCTGCACCAACCTCTCTACAATGTCCTTTTAGGTAGTTGTGGAGAGTGATGAGGTCTCCCCTCAGCCTTCTCTTCCTCAAACTAAACAGTTCCAATTGCTCTTCATAAGATTTATTCTCCACGCCCTTCACCAGCTTCATTTCCCTCCTCTGCACTCGCTCCAGCACCTCAATGTCTCTCTTGTATTGAGGTGCCCAAAACTGGACGCAATACTCAAGGTGCGGCCTCACCAGTGCTGAGTATAGGGGGACAATCACCACTCTACATCTGCTAAAAACTGCTATTTCCAACTAATAAAGCTTAAACTGAATAAACAGATTGTAATTTTATTATTTGTATTGCTCTGTAGCTCACCTGGTAGAGTAGTATCTTAGTGACAGTGTTTTTACCAAATAAAAGCCAATGACTCAGCACCAGAAAGGTCGACGACCTGGTGGCTGTCTCTTGTTGCCCTTATGAATATAGATGTTTAGCTGTGTTAGTTCTCTACTACTTGGGTCACAGTAAGAGAAGTGACTGTCTTTCCTACAGTGTCATTGCTTATATTCCATGTGCTCTTAATTGTTTGAGTAGAAAGGATGTGAAATTATATGCATCTGTTAAAACTAAAACTTCTAAAAAAGCAAAGAAACAAATAAAAGCACACACCCCACCCCCAAAAAAAGCCCAACCCAACAACCCACTACCCAAAGCCACAATAAAAAAAAACCAAACTTAAACTAAATCTTTCATTTCATAATCACATCAGTGGAGGAAACCTAGAGTGATAGTTATTTTATAATCCCATATGAGATTCTGGATTTGCCAGCCCTCGTTGTTTTGCTTGGGTCCTGATATTTTTCCCTTGGGGTACGTGGGGCAGCTAGGCAGGATATTTCTTGATTTTTATATGGAAATTCAGCTGCTTCATCTTGGAGTAGAATGGAGCTCTGCTTACTTTATTTTACAATTCTGTTTCAAACACTAGCCCAGTCTCAAAATCCTACTTGGTTTTTAGTGTAGTGCTACTCAAATCTGGATAGTGCTGATGGAAAACTTGCCCCAAAGAGTAAACTAAATAAAATATGCATATGATCATTTTAATATGCAATTAAACATTTTCCCTGAGCAATTAGCATCAAGACAACTAATAATTATCCTGTGCCACACTGCAAACATTATACGCATTTATGTAGGATGGCTTTGGTAATAAGATATGAATAAAAATAGGCATATATACAAACATCTGAATAAACCTCAGATGATGGCAGAGAAGTGTGTGCTTTTCATAATGGAGTTTATTTAATCTGCCTAAAAGCAGTATTTTTTCTCAAAGAATGTAAAAATTGACGTGCCCATGGGATCGTGGTCTGTGAATTGCACCACTGCTTATCTTCTTGTGATTATGTCTGTCACCTTTTCCCCCTAGATGTATTGCAGTAACAGAATTTGGAATTAGGAAATGTAATTCCATTGAAACAAGTCTATGTAGATGTAACAAAACCTCATGGATTCCATGCCAAAAAGGTTTGAAAATCTCATAAACATGTTAAGAAACCGAGATATGTGGGGAAAAAAGTGTGAAAATAAGAAACAAGTGATGAGGAGGATTGTAAAAAGCTAGATACTTCAGTAGATTTAACTTTGAATGAATACCTAGAAGTGCATTTAAAGGTGAGATTCTTGCGAGGGTTACATACTGATCATGTGGATGATGTGTGGCTTTTAACTACACTGTCATCAAACACTATGGTTGATGGTATAGAAGATGAGGTCATGATGAGGATGATCATAGCTAATTGTCTTAAGGCTTAAGTGGGTCGGTTTTGTACCCCATATTAGGGAGTGGTGAGTAACAGAAATGTATGATGCCCTTAAGACCTCTAGATGGATTTACGGGATTGAGTTTTGAGGGGGATGTGAACAGTGAAAACTTTTATTACTTTAGAAAAAAGAAGATTTGAGCTATGTAAAAATCAAAGGTATCACTTGGAAGATCACATTGTATTTTGACTAATGATTGCTGTGTAAGGATCACTGCAACTTTACGTCTTGTCTGCTTGGCTGCATTAGTGATTTAATTTTGGTCTCTGGGAGTCAACCGTCTACTTTGGAGAGGGAATGAAGAAAAGCAAGCCTGTTCTTGGTGCACTTGAAGTTATTTTGCATTCCAGATGGAAGAGTTTTAATAATAATTTAAAAAAAGGTCTCTCTCTTTTTTTAAAGTCAGGAGCCAGCATTAAGGTATTTAGATTTTGAACCAGTTGCTGGTCTTGCAGTAGGCAAGTAAAGAAGCAGAATGAAATTTGGAGTTGAAAGAAGTTGTAGAGCACTTCTGATTTTAACTACTGAAATATCCCTTTAAATGAGTTTGAAGACAGAAGTGTTTTACATCATAGTGTAAAGAAAATGTCTTGGAGTTATCTTTACATACAGTCTAACTTACATACACATTGAATTAATTTCCAAAGGGTACCCTGCAGAAGGTGAAAGAAGGAAGTAAATCCAGTAGTAGTTGAATGTGGAATTGAGGAACATTGTCTACATGCAGTACTGATGGTGCCCTCGATAGAGACAAAATATAAATCTGTATTTCTAAGGAGAATATATTGTCACAGGTAGCAAACTGACAACTGACCTTTTTTTTTTTTTAAACCCCTCTTAAATTTTAAACCTCTCTTTTAAAATTATTAAAAATAATTGGAGAGACAAACTGCTTGGCTCAAAGTTAGATTTGCACAATGTACATGACCTGTCATCAGAATTACAGGAAGATGCAACTAGAAAACTGCAGCATATATAGGATGTACCCAGAGCTTGAGCTATTTATAACCTGGCTGGTAAGTAAATGTAAGTACCCCTTAGTGGCAAGATCGGTACTTGGGCTCTAATCTCCCAGTGGAGAATGCAGAAGAGGGCACTTGTGGATAACCTTCTTCGTAGACTAGTTATATTAATAGGCTTGGCTACATGACTTATTATTATTCTTATTATTTAAAAAACCTATTTACTGCTACAACTATGGAAAGGTGAATACATTTTTGTGCTTAGTCCCAGGTGCAGGAACAAAGCAGGAAAAGCACACATGAAATAACAAATTCCCTCCCATTCAAGAGGGAAGAGCCTTCTCCTGTAGTGCTACTGTAGGAGTTGACAAAAGATCACAGAAGGCTTACAATAGTATCTGAATTCAGTAACTTCTGAAATGATGGTAGGGGCTACACATTTCCAAAGTGTTGGGTGTTACAGCTTTTTTGATCAGGGTTTCTTCTTCCCTGCATGTTAAGCAATATTCACTATGCAGAGCACTAATCTTTAGTTGGTTTCTTGGATACAGCTGAAGCAACTTTAATAAATTGAAATTAGTTTTGGTTTTGTTTGTAATATCTTGTACTATTATAGGGAACAGTGGAAGTCTAATTTGAAATATAATTTTACTTTTATTGTCTCTTCCATATTGCAAGGAAAGAGACTTAGAAAACCTGTAGTAATTGTTGCAAGCTCCCCTGTTCTAGGTTATGTTCTTTCCCAGTTCGGAGGAATGCTGGAATGCTCCTTTCAGTAACTTAAAAATAGAAACTATATATATAAAACTGTCTAGTAGTGTATGCTATTTTATGCAGATCTTCCTCATTACAGTGGTTGTTCATGAACATGCAGGTTGGCTTTTTGTTTATTCAATTCATCAGCTGTAGTGATGCTTGTTGACTGATGAAGTTAATACCAAAGCATACAAAGTGATGTGGGGAGTGGTGTTCAAGTGGGATGCATAGTGTCTGGGGAGGTAGTTGATATATTTTCCTATAAGAGGCTGTTAAAATAGCTTGGTAGAGAATTTTCTAAATGTACAATTTTGTATTGTAAGCTTGGCCATTTCCGGGTGAGAAGGAAGAAGCCAGTGTTTTGGGTTTGGTTTTTGTGGTTGATTTGTTTGTTTTTAAACCAAGAAGTATAAAACAAAAATGTTGTTTTGAGGATATTGCATTCAATTATTAGCTGAAGAACAGTGAAAAAGATAGGAATAACATATTGTATGCTGTGCACACGTCATTTTGGCTTGGGTTTGCAAGGGAACTGGTGTGTTCAGGTGTATAGAGTTCTTAAGTCTGTTTAAAGAACTGTAGTTTTCTAATGATCTGAGGGGGAAGAGTGTTCTCCCTCCCCCTGTTACCTGTAGAAATACGTCCACTTGGGTGCACTTTCAGGAGCTTACCACCTTGTCAGGAGTGCAGGATGGAAGTGAGATTTCCAGTTTTCAAGATGACTATTCAAAAACAAAATATGAGGGACAGTCTGTATGTCTGCCCTCTCAGTCTTCTTCACCAGTCATCTGCTGATTGCACTGTGTGTGTGCACAAAGTGGAGGTCACAGACCTGCAGGAATGTGTTTCAAGCTCTGAAATTTAGTATCATTGTTGCAGTTAGGTGCCTTTGGGCTGTGTGAATCCAGAAGGACATAAATGGTTTTAAACCTCCTAGTTTTGGTTAATTTAGAGACCTCTACTGAAGTTACATTGTATATCATAATTCCTATGCACCTACTCTTTCAAAGTACGAGAGGGGGGTATGCGAGCAGAGAGAGGAAGCTACTGTGTAGTAAGGAAATCAGAGTTTTGTAGAGCAAAAGAGAACTTAAACCTGTATGTTAGTGGTGAAGATACTCTTTTGGGGGAAGAGGAGAGGCTCTGGAGTATAGCTTTTTCTCAATATACACTATTTATGTAATTTATTGACTTAATGTTGTAATAACAAAAAATTGACACCCTGGTCTGTTGGCTTTTCTTGCAGCTGCCTTTGTGCTCTCTGAATGTGTAGGTGCTACATTAAGGTTTGTAGCAGGTGTAATGTTTTCACACTTCTGCAGCAACAGCCTGTGAGCATGTTTTTACTATCATTTAAGTTAGTGTCTACCTTTTACCATGTGATAGCTGTGTGGTACTGTAGAACTAACATGAGATCTATTGAAGTGCAGTGAAAAGACTGCAGCTGGAAGTACTCAAAATATCTTGCCATGCCTGTGACCAAGAACAGTGGCTTCAGTAGATGGTATTAGAAGTCAGTACTTGTGGTTCACTCAGGTTTTTGTTTTTCAATATTAATTTTTAAAAGAACAGTATTAAGAGATGCTACTGGTGGTATTTCTCACTCAAAGACTTTAAAGAAGTTATGTGATGGAACAAAAAAAAATATAAAAAGAAGAAAAGCAGATAATTCATGAAGATACTTTGTGAAAAAGTAGGTATTCTGATAAAGCAAGCGTGTTGCTTCTGTCCTTTCTAAGGCTGTAAATAGTTAAGTGATTGAAGTAGGGTAAAACTGGGACCAGACAGTGGATCCTAAGTGAAGGTCATGGCACTTTCCATTTTCCATAAAATTTGCCTCTCTAACCTGTTAACTCTGAAGTCACTTGAGTGATGTTTCTATTCATAGGATAATAAAGATCTAATATTGGTGTTTTGTGCCTAAGGATGTGCCTTCCAGCAGGTTGTCAGATGATGTTGAGATGATTCTGAAAAGGCATTGAAAGACACTTGCAAATGTGAGAAGTAGAGGTTTTTGGTTTACTGTTCAAACATAAATTTGTTAGGACTGTATGTGAAACTTTTAATTTCTTTTAATGTGTGTAGAACATTTAATGAGACTAGCACTTAAAACCATAATTGTGTGTACACAGCTAATGCCTAACAGTTTTGAGACAATCTGTTTAAAGCCTCAGAGTGCTATAGTAATGCAAATGGTAATCTCCTTGCTTTCAGTAGGATTTATAGTTGTGGGTAACTTTGCATGCTCATAAGACTTTTCAGGACTTAACAGTGTGACTTTTTGTGGGGTGGGAGGTTAGAATGTGGTAAATGCTTTGTGAATTTCATGGGAATTACAATTGTAGTCAGATGAGCATGTAAGTTCCCCAAGGAGAAACTACAGTAGGAAAAAAATTTGTTTTTTTGGGCCAGAGTTTTGGGACAAATTCTGGCATAAGAAACAGAAGTCCAGCTGAATTTTTACCAAGGATTAATTTTGTGCAGTGGCAAAGCCAATTACTTTCTCAGAATAGATGGCTGTGATTCATTAAAATAAATAAATAATTTACTGGTTGTGTAAATGACTTCAAAGTCTTTGCTCAGATATGGAAACTGTGAAAAAGCAGTAAGGAGAGTAGGTCCTTAATGTTCTAGAACTTTTAAACTACACTAAATAGTTGAAACTCATTTTGTTCCTATGTTTGAATCAATTGCCAAACATTTCCAGAAGTCACCAAAGCCATTATTTTTAGTCTTTATCTATAGCACAGAGTTACTAAGCAAGGTTTTTCTTGTTTTCTGAAGTGATGAAGATCCAATCAAAATTTAGCATGTACACATCTGTATAGTTTTAGTGAAAAGGGTCTTAAGTGTTAGTATAATCACAATTATTGTCTAAAATTGATTTTGAACTATAAATGTTATAAAATTACATTTTGGGGGTGTGCTTATTATAAAATAAAGATTGGGGTATGAAAGAGGAACCTGAACTTTTTTTTAGGTAAGGTTGCTGTAGCATCCAGTGCTCCACTGACATCTTCAGTGCTATAATGCCCTTGCCAGCCTGTGGACTTGGGACTGGCATCCTCCTTAGGCTTGAAAACCTCACAGTATTCCTTGGGTATCCCACTGAGATTTTTTTTCTAATTACTGCAGCAACTCAAATCTGCAAACACTAATCTCTGCTCTTCAATTCCCTGTTCTTCCTGCTCTGCCAGATGTTAAAGTTGGATCGTGTTTTAGATTTTTATGGTGAATAATGTCTCTCACGCACCTCTTCTTCTCCTTTGTTATGTGGATGGTTGCTCTTCCTCTTTTTTTTCCTACCCTGAATGAAATGCATGCAAGAGGATTATCTGTGATGCTGTGCTCTATGTCACCTGCGTCACCAACTTGCAGTCTCCTCTTGCCCCCTCCATTTCTGCCACATAACCCATGATGTTTTCTGTTGTTCATGTGTTTCTCCTTTGCATGGTAGGGCAGCAGCTCAGAAATCTTCCCTCTCCCATTTCCCTGGTTGAGGATACTGTAGGCACACGGAGGTGAAATAGTTAATGGGCTTGCATTGCCCTTCTGATGAAAGGCAGTCACTTTCATACTTGACCCACCTGGTGGTCTTCAGACTTCCCAGATACTTCAGGGCAGGCATTTGAATATGATAATTGTTCTGTTAGTTTTGGTTTGTTTGTGGGTCTTTTATGCTGTAGAAAAAAAAAATCACAGTGTATATGTTATACTAATTTTTTTTCTTGGGAGTAACTGAGGTGCAGACCTTACTTCTCCCTTCATCCTTTTAGTGTCTTTCTTAGGAAGGTGGTGCGTTTATGAGATCAGAGCAAGGGTTTATATAATGCCTAAAGCACAGACACTGACTGGGGTCTGGTAAATAGGCTATTATGCTCTTTTTACTGAGCCAGTCTTCTGAAAATATACCTGCATAGATTTTCTGTTCCACACAGCTTTTATGACTGTATTCTGAACAGCTGCAGTCAGTGGCTGTCTATAGGAACAATTTTGTCGCTGCATTTTTGCCTGAAGGGAAGAGAAGATATATTTGAGACTTTCTATTGTGAGTGTTAAAAATAATGTCTAGTTTAACATTTGTACTAAATGCGTATCAAGATTAAATAGTTATCTCCTACCAAGCTCTAACAATTGATCAGTGTCAAGTAATAACATCTGTTTAAAATGTATATATGTTTGAGAAGATTATATATTGTATTTTACAACATAATCCTTTCTTTCCTACTTAATGTAGGAAACTAAGAATGTAAACTTGGGCTGATGATCAGTGTGTTCCTTGGGTATTTATGAGCCAAAATTACTGATGACAATAAAAATACTGTGATATGGTGCTTGGTTTTAATGCTGTTTAGAGGATTGATGGGCTGGGTGGATGTATGATATTTTAAAGGATTGACCGTAAGAGTTGGGCATGTGATGCTTAAATAACTATTGTTAAATTTCTAATTGGAAAGTAAAATAAGCTAGCCTGTTTACAGATGCTGAGTTGATGATTTGTTATTGTTTTATGGTATATCATATGTTTCTTTATATAAAAAAAACCCAACAAATATCATATTGCCCGAGTGCTTTTTGTGAAGCTTTAGTTTCTGAATGCAACTGCATGTTGGCATATGGTATGAATTTCCTGCAAGCTTGTCCCTACTGCAATTGTAAATGCAGGTATTTGAACAGGAAAGCCTTTTAAATTTTGATATACAATTTCTAGTGACCTAGAAAACGAAACCTTAAATTATAATTTATCTTGTTCCCGAAATTAAAGGAAAGAAAAATTCTCTGTTTATTAGTTCTGTTAAACTAATAACAGTGATGTTATTCAGACCTATCATCAGTGACAGCAGACACCATACTTTAAATTTTGTAACACAGTTATTAATGTGTTTCTTAAATATTTTATTAAAATGTTCTTTTAATTTTAAAAAGTTTGAATAACAAGAAAAGTATTACTGGTTAATCTGGTATAAAATATTGCAGTGTTGAGTAACTGGCCAGAGCTCACCATACTAGTTCCTGTAAGAGATGAAATGGAACTAACCTCCCTGGTGACTAAATGTTATTTTTCAGAAGATAATGATACTTGATTTCCATATTTTAGAAGAGAAACTAGTGATTTAGAAGAGAGATACAGGTAGGAGATGCTTTTCTGTGTTCTTCTCATTATATTCCAATCCAGACAAAAACCCAAACAAAAAAGACCAACCTAAGTCCCACTTAGTTTATCCTAATTGAGTCAGTTGCGAGTCAGAAACACTGCTACCAGTATGAATATGGTTTTGCTTTTACTGTGCAAGCTAGAGCAGTAGGGAACTGCATTTTCTTTACAGTGATACAAGAATTGCCTTTTCCTAACTTTCAGTAGCTCAGAGATCAGACCCAGTATTACAGTTATTAATGTAAATGACTTCAGAATATACACTGGAGCCTGTAAGTTTCTTGAAAAGTCATAGGAAGTGATGGGATTTGCAAGCTCTCTATTATTAGGTTTGGTATGGGAACATCAGTCTTTTTAGCCCTGAACTGCCAACAACCTTTGTCCTTTATTTTACCTTCAGTTAAAAACAAAAAAAGAAAGAAAAAAAAAAAAGGGGGGGGGGGGAGGGGACGGGACAGGGGGGGGGGGGGGGTTTGAAAAAGGGAAGGAAATGAATGTTGGATAATGGCCAAATCTTTCCTTAAGGGGGGAAAAAAACTGTGGAGAGAAAAAGACAA
>JANHFX010000071.1:0-26250 GCA_027560015.1 Chloroceryle amazona | reverse complement strand
GAGGATAGAGTGCACCCTTAGTAAGTTTGAAGGTGACACCAAGCTGGGTGGAAGTGTCGATCTGCTTGAGGGTCGGGAGCTCTAGAGAGGGATCTAGATAGGCTGGATCTCTGGGCCAAGGCCAGTTCCCTGAGTTTCAATAAGGCCAAATGCCGGGTCCTGCACTCGGCCACAACAACCCCCAGCAGCGCTACAGACTTGGGGAGGAGTAGCTGGAGAGCTGCCAGGCAGAGAAGCACCTGGGGGTGTTGACTGACAGCAGGCTGAACATGAGCCAAAACAATTCTATGATTCTGTGATTCTTTTCTATGATTCTATGACAATTCCATGCTCATAATCAGTTTTCCCTTTCCTTATTATACCTCCCTATGTGGGAGGAAGGAGAAGGAAAAGAAAAATGTATAAATAAGAACAGCAATCAGTTCTATCCCTGGGGTCACATATACATCCTGTCTGTGGGCCTCTCAACCTGACAGAGTCGGATACTCATCCTGCTTCATCAAACCCAGGGGGCAGAAAGCTCACAGGCTCTCCTTTGGAGGACTTGCAGATCCTGACAACTGACCTGTACTTAAACAGCTGTCTCTCTCACTCCATGGACTTATGGTCTACCATCAGCCCTGTTGCAAAGCTCACAACCCTGAACAGATTTATAGAAAAGCAGTTGGAGTAGCTAGTTTTCCCACCACAGTAGCTCAGAACACCAGAGATTTCCATTTACATTCCGATATCACCCATTCCACTCATTCTTCCTTCTGTCCTACCAGGACTAAAGCTGCTCTGCTAAGAATCACAAAAATCTGCAGTTGCCCCAGATAAAAAACAAGAGTGTGAGTCAGATACTTGAGACAAGTATCTTGCTTCAGTGGAGGTGAGTCCCATTAACCTCATGCCCTGTAGTTTATGTACCACCTTCTTACTCCCTTCTCTCAGGTTTCCTTAGACACTCTCACCACTGCATAGGAACACTCAGAGCTCTAGGGAACCTCACTCAATGCCAACCAGTCAGTCGGTTGGTACCTCCTATCTACACATCTGGTCTCTTCTCCCCCTTCCTCCCAGCTGATATAACAGTGTATCTTGCTCCCAAGCTGAAGAGAGAGTTTCTCATTAGAAACCCATCATCTCAACTCAGTGTAATTTTGACACTTTTCTGACTAGCTGATGCCAAGATGTGCTATTCCAGATGAAAGGTTAACCAGGGATGAAAATGCCAGTACTGATGTGACAGCAAAATTGGTGGGTAGCATTTATAAAGATCTCTGAGTTGAACCTTTTCCTTACGATAAGACTTTAATAAAAGCTTTTTTATTAAACAGCTTGACATATAGCAGAACACAGGCGCGCTCATGCATCTTCCCCCATCACATTCTCAACCAGCCCCTACTGCAAACAGCTGGGATGTGCCAGAAGGTGCTACCATTGAGGCAATCCTCACAACACACTTTTCAGATAATCTTATGTGTTTTATGTGGTTTGTGAAACACCTATCGATTTCACTGAATTGCATTTAAAAAGTCAGTATAAAGTCTAAAGAGTGATTGGTTTGCTAAAACTCTTCCCCTACAAAAAAAACCAAACAAACGAACAAACAAAACCAACCAACCAACAACAAAACCAACCAAGGAAACAAACATAAAACAAACCAAACCTACCAACCAACCAAAACCCAAAACAAATAAACAAACAAACAAAACCCACACAAACCCAGGAAATAATGACTGCTCTTCTAAAAGAATACACTCAATGAAATAAAAAGCAATCTTTGTTCTTTCTGAAATTCCCAGTTTTACACAAAACAGTGCATTATCTCTGGTGCTTCAGCACCATGCAGTTTTTGGCAAACAAAGGATAAATAGCCAATCCTGATACAGATACTGAGCTTTTACAAGAATCGATTGAGCTTAAAGTGGTGGTCAGGCATAGGCAGATATCTGTTAATGAAAAAATCAGATGGCTTGCAATGATATGGGTGATCTCTCAGTGTATCCACATTGTTTTCTGTAATTTTTTTGTGTTGAGGTATACTTTCTTTTACTCCACTTCGTATCCTTTTCTTGTCCGTGCAGCTATCAGCTTTGGATGTGTTGCGCACTTCTGTAAGTATGTGTAAGATCAGTTGTTTCCCTTTTCTTTCAAGCTGGCTGTTTCCTTGTCTTTGTGACGGAGTGTTTTGGGATTCTTATCACTTTCCAAGACACTGTTATCTTTACTTATTAATGACAATCCACTCACCTCAGTGTGTCATCATGTTCATGTTCAGTTTCATATTCCTAGTAAAATTGCAGGAATTGCAGGAACTGCTCTGTGGATCACAAGTGGGAAAATAAACCCTTCTTACTTTGTTCTCTTCAGCTTACATTGCATGACAGATTTACTTGTCCTCAGACAGGACATATCAGAGGATTAAACCTTTTCCTAAGAGCAATTCTGAGCAAATGGCTATCACTCTCCAGGGACATCCAGTCATAAAGTCAGGGAGCAATATGTGGTAACATTGTGCTGCTTGTTAACTTCTGCACTCAGCTAATGTATGGTTTCAAATTAATCAGCCTGCTGTCAACACACAGAAATGTATTTCACACACTATCATGCATCTGTACTAGAGCCCAAGTGATCATCATCTCATAGTTTAACAGAAATGCATGTTCCTCAAGTATTACAAACATGGTTATCGTTATTGTTTAGGAGGGGATACTTTAATTCACACATTAAGTTTAGCCACTTTTACCACCAGCGCATGAGTAATATTGCCAGGAAGGGTGGCCAAACCAATCTGTATGAGCCAAAGACTTTTTCCTACACGCCTTCCACACCCAGCCTCCTGCCAAGAGTAATTTGGTCATAGTTACACTAGCAAAGAATTAAACCAGTTTACACTGGTATATCTTTTTTTTTTTTTTTTTTTTTTTTTTTTTGTCTAATTCATTATTGCAAACTTTAACTGAATTAGAAATTGAGCCAAAGGTAGAGTTTTATTGAAATCACTGTACTGCTGATGTAACCATATGGGTTTGAATATGGAATCTTCTGCTCAAGAAAGACTGAACTTTAGTTAGTCTAATAAATGTCAGTGCCTGGCAAAGAAATCTTGTCTAAATGTGAGCGTCAAATGTCTTGGACTTACAGTCCAGATGTACCATCAACCAATTTTACATTTCATAAAGTGAGTCTGAAAACCAAGGAGAAGACAAGGAGAAATCTCCCAATAATAGCACATGTGTATATGAGGTGCTTAGGGACGTGGTTTAGTGGTGGGTTTGGCAGTGGCGGGTTAATCACTGGACTCAAAAATGTTAAAGGTTTTCTCTAACTGAAATGATTTCTTTGATGCTATGTACGATGAATCTGCCCTGAACAACATACCTGCCTGTGGCAGCAGATTCCCGCTGCCTTGTCCCTTAGGGCAAGGTTCTCCTTTAAGGATTTTGTTTTATACTATCCTCAATTAAGATTAAAACGAAAACAAAAACAAAACCAAACAACACACACAGAAAAAAAGCAAACAAAAAAAAAAAATCCAAACAAAAAAAAACACAAAACAAAACACCACAAAAATCCCCACAATAAAAAGCCCAGTGTGGACTCCTATTAGGGGAAATGACTGTTCAGACAAATTGATGAAATAGATGCACAGAAGCTATTTTCTGTGGCAGAGTCCTGAGCTGCTTTCTTCAGAGGTCTGCAGCAGGAACAATGTGCCTTCTCTGCCCTTCTGGTTACTCCGCTCTCATGCCATCTGTGTGATTCTAACCTGTTCTGCAGGTGTTTCCTCCCTCTCTGCAGGCCATACTTTCAAACTCATCCTTTCACTAGCAGTGAGCACGCTAAGGAGCACTGCTCTAACAGCAGCTGTGAGATTCCTGGGCGTGATCCACACTTGACATGCTTGATTCACCACTTGACTGTGGCATTTCCTTGCTATGGGAGGATTAAGCAGGCATATGTTCTCTAGCCACTTTCCTCATAGCCTTAGAAGGAAATAGAGGCACAGCTGACGTGGTATTACATACACTGTTCCAGCTACTTCTGACAGATAAAATTGTCCCTTGGGGCTACAGAGAGCTGTAAAGAAACTGAGGCTGTTTAGCTGCACTTCTGTGCACCAAAGAAGACAGAATTTGGTCCCACTATTAGAAAAATGCAGGTATTTTCCATATTTTCACTGTTACTCTCTGTCTGAAGTCCAGCTCTAAAGCACAAAGCAGGGGACTGGGAGAGTGCTTAACTGAATACTGTTTTAGAAAAGAGATGTTAGCACAGATCCAATTACAAGTCTTAAAATATTTCTAGTTCCAAAGTGATGAAATAACAGGGTCACAGGACAGTCTCGACATTTACTCCAAGTGAGGTGAGCAGCAGCTCCTCAGAAATCAACTGGAAGACCTTAAAGGATAGTTACATCAACCTCACATCTGTTTTAAGTGTGTATTGAGATTTCCAAAGTCTGTTTCAACCCTAGAGTTCCTCAACCAGAATAATTTGTAAACATCACCCGTATTTGAAATCCAGAACTAAAGACTGTAAACTGGCAGCTTACCAGATTTATGGGCTTGTTCTTATATTTTCTAATTCTCACACAGTATTTTGGAGATAGAAATTAATTACAATAAAAATAAAACAAAACCAACCAGGAACACCTCATCCAACTCTCAATCCCCCTCAAAAAAACCAACCAACCAAAAAAAAACGCACCCACCACACAAAAAAAACCACATCACCATCCCACTAGGGCACATCCTGAAGTGCCTCATCTGCATGTTTTTTGAATACCTCCAGGGATGGTGACTCCATCATCTCCCTGGACAGCCCATTCCAGCTCCTGACTACTGTTTCAGAAAATAATTTCTTCCTAATATCTGATCTAAACCTCCCCTGGTGCAACTTCAGGCCATTTCCTCTCGTCCTGTTGTTATTTACTTGAGAGAAGAGGCCGCACCCATGTCACTACAACCTCTTTTCAGGGAGTTGTAGAGAGTGATAAGGTCTCACCTCAGCCTCCTCTTTTCCAAATTAAACCCAATTCAGTGTCATCTGCAAACTTGCTGAGGAAGCACTCAATCTCCTCATCTAGATTGCTGAAACAAGAAACAAGACTGTCCCCAAAACTGAGCCCTTGGGACACCACTGATGACTGACCACCAACTGGATTTAACTCCATTCACCACAACTCTCTGGGTCTGGCCAGACAGCCAGTTTTTAACCCAGCAAAGTGTACACCTGTCTATGCCATGAGCCGACAGCTTTTAACAGGGACCTTCCTTGTTAGCCAAGACTGTGGATAAATGATGGAGAGAGGCTTGGCAAGATCCTCTGCCAACTCCCTCAACATTCTTGGTTTATTGTACACAATTCAAAGGAACAGATGTGAACGAACAGAACAGAGTTATCAGTGCTTCTGCTTCTACAGTAACGCTGACAGGAAACACACTGTCTGCCCTACGATACAAAAGCCTTTCAGCATTATAAACATTTTACAGGCAGTCCTATATGAAAGAAACACAGTTATCTCTTGGACCTTCTCTCTTAGGTTTTGTACATGCTATGACTTTCAGATATGCAATTCCCAGCATATCCAGCTCTGCTCTTGAACCTATAGCAAGCAGGTATCAACTGGCAGGAGGTGCATTTTGTTTACTAACTAACTTGTGGTGAGTCCCTTGTGTGCTTCACCTCTGCATGTGCTCCCCTGTACAGGAGTCCAACCTCTAAAAATATAATTTGCATTAAGTGTGATACAACCTGAGGCTGAGCACACTCAGCCTTAGCCACATAGAACTGATATTGTGTGAACTTCCTTTACCCATAATATCACTGAATCTGTGAAAATCTGATGTAGTCCTGGAATAAACTAAGTCAAAATATAGATCTTACACACTTGACTTGGGTTTGGAACTTGAAATCAATGAAAGTTGTCCAGTGGTCTAGTTCAATAATAGAAATTAACAGAACAAATTTAACAAAATTATATCAGCAGTCCACAGTTGACCTGTACTTTTTATAACTTCAGTGTTGTTTATGACCAAATGTTCCAAGCACGTTAGGAAGGCTATAGGAAGAAGTAATGAGCTATACTAGGGTAAATAATATAGTTAATTATACAAGCTAGTTGAAAGGATTTACCAAATAGCTTTATGAAAAAGAAGTAAACTGTAAATCAGTCCTCCTCCCATTTTCACCTACCAATGCTAAGACAAGGAATATCCTTGCATGCCCAAGTGGTTGTTGAAATTGATTGCAGAAAAGGGTTTTCTTTTCTGTTATTGTATTTTTATTTTACTTTAATTTTTTTCAATGATTAGGGACTGTAAAAGTTTCTAAAGAGGCTACAAAGAAAAAGGAAACATATCTATTTTCCTATAGATATTACTGAATCATCAAATAAGCCCTGCTTATTCTCCAAAAAAGAAAATGAGGAAATTTAGATTACCTAAAATTGTCTCTCTAGATTCTTAATTTGAAAATTTACAGAAAATTTCAAATAAAAAAATCCAGCTAGTATTTAATTTTGCCTGTGTGAAACAAAACCCCCAGAAAATAACCTCCATGATAGCAGATTTCAGGCAGTTGAGCTTCTAGTGTGATCCTTGCATTGCATGAAAATGTACTTGGTATTACTGAACAATGTTGCTGTGAAAAAGCAATGTAAGCTAGCAGTGTGCCCTTGTGGTGAAGGCAGCCAACCACATCTTGGACTGTATTAGCATGGTGCAGCTAGTGGGTCCAGGGCACTGATATCTTTCTGTTCTTCACTAGGGAGACCACATCTGGGGAACTGTGTCCAGCTGGGGGATACCCAGTTATGGCTACACTGGAACATGTCCAGCAGATTCCACGATGGTCAGAGTGCTGAAGTCCAGAGGGATGGGGATGCTTGTGACGTTTATCCTATTTAACTGTAAAATCTGTATCTTGGTTATTAATACCAAGTGTTGACAAAGAGCTTAGCAAGGGCTGCTGAAGCTGTCCAGGATCTGTTCAGTGCTGAGGTAAAACAGGCTTTTTAGTACTGTGGCTGGACTACTACAAATATTTGAGCTTGTTACTTCAGAGTTTTCCCACACAACCTGAAAGCATCATAGATGTACTATATACATCTGTGTAATGCAGATATAGATACAAACTCCACAATGAAGGGTAGAAGAGCAATTTCAGGGACACATACTAAGAAAGCAGCCATTGTACATCTTTACACTAAGACTATGTTGTTCTTTGTCTTAGAGAAACATGCTCTGTACATTATGTTTTAGCAATGGCTGTTTCGGGTAATACTGTCACATGTTTAGTTGTATGTGATTAACCATGTATTTCTTAACATAAAAGCATTGGATTACGTTTTGCATTTATGTAGTCAGAATATTTGAGCCTTTTGGTAAAAATGAGTTTGAACAGATTAAGAACTATTTCAAAGCATGTCATCTAATTCAGACTACTGAAGTCAAGGGAATACTTACATACAGAAGATAATAAACATTTTTTAAAAAATGTACTAACTAGCTACTGTGAATAATTATTTTCTAAACACATTAGAGACTTTCTAGTCTTAATACTCCATTCTATATGGTATTTCTACACTACTTGTTTTAGAAAAGAACTTTCTCCATCTGTGTTTTAATCTCCAGAATATATTTAGCAAATTGTGATTTTGTTTATTTCTGCGTCTGCTGCTATGTAACCAGCAACACGTGGACCAGCCAGTACAATCAATCAAATTCCACAGAAGTATACATTGTAGTCACCTCAAACCTTTTATTTTAATTATTGTATACAGAAGCATTCTCCTACTCTAATAACACACATTTTTTTTATGGGCTAGAAATAAGCTCCAGAAAAAGTTGAAATCATTGTATCATATGGTAGCTTTACACCATGTTGCAATTGATAGTGACGTGTAGGGCCAACATATTACAGGACTTCAGGGAAAGAAATCGAATTTTTGTACATGACCCAGTCATTTTGTCTTCTTAAGTTAACAATAATTAATGGAAGTGATCAGGCCATGCTTAGGTTAAGAGCTACAATAACTAAAAGTTATACTCTTGTCCAGGTAGCCCATAAACTAGGTCATTGAAATATGGAAGTCAGAGATAAAAATCACAATTCTTCAACACTTTTAAACCTCTGATTTATTGCTGCAATTCTTTCATTGTTTATTTGTTTGCCTTCACCACTTCAGCATGTCTTCTTACTTGATTACACCTCAAAATTATCCTTCCTGGGACAAGTAAAACTTTGGCAACAAGGAGACGGAGGCATAGAGCTTGGAATCCCAAAGAGAAGAAAGAACTACAAGAAAAGAAATGAAGGCAGAAAACTCTGAAATAACAAGGTAGGAAGAGAAACAAACAAACAAACAAAAAACACACAAAACCCCAAAAGAGATCTTATACAAATTATTTTTAAGAAAGAGAAGCAGCAATGTGTAATGCAGTGTCCTGACCCTGACATCAAGGAATCCAGGTGGTAGAAAAGATGAGACATCTCTTTTTGCGCAACTTCCATATACACAGTAATGTTTTATGGTCACTCCTTTCTGGTAATCAAACTCTTTGCACTCTGACTGTCAACATAAGAGACAAAATACAGAAAGTATCATCAAGATTGAAATTGTTTTTTAACAGATGGTTAAACTTCACACAGGTGAAATATTTTGTATCTATCCAAATTGATTAGAAGGTGTTAGTAAAAAAGTTCCAAGACCCTCAAATCCATAAGAAACAGGACAATTTTCAAGTCTCTGCCAAAAACTGTCCAATAGGTAAACAAATAAAAAAGCAAACCAAACCAATTTCTCAACCACTTGTAAAAATTAATCAAAAATAGAATGATAGATTAGAAGCAGTGCTGTTAATGGCAAATATAATGCCTCCTTTATGAGACTGGCCCCTTAATTAGCACTCAAATGTCATGACTGTTCTGTCACCTCATATATACATGTTCTATGACATCAGAAAGCCTGTGAAAGCTTCTACTATCACCATAGTAATGCCATGGCATTTATAGGAGCTGTTAAAGCTTGTTGCTCCTAAAAACTAGTTAATAAAACAAAAAGTGACTGCACATATATTAAACATCAGTGCAGCACTATCAATTCTTTTGACTTAGATTTGATGACCAATTTTATTTACACTGCCCAAGTTAAAGTTAAACTGATGTAAATTTAAAGTAACATAGCTGAAGTAATTTATATCAAGCCAAAGCCATGGGGAATCAGCTCTTTTGAATATGACTGTCCAACTACAAAAACTTCATAAATGTGCTTCTTTCTCTGTTGCAAGGATACTGTGGCTAATGTCACAAGATTAAAGACTTTTAGCTCAGCTTTGATTTACACTGGAATCTGATGTGGTCATCATCAACCATGGAATTACAAAGGTGAGTGGCTGGTATTCTGTGTGAGTCTTTGTCCTTTTTCAGGATGGGATAATATCCATGTTATTAAACATACCTTACTCTAAGATGTAATCCTTACATGTGATTCCAGTCTTTGCAATTTTTTCCTCATATGACACAGACAGTTAAAAATCTGATGGGTTTGTTATTTTGGTTTTTGGGTTTTTTTTGGCATGGCTCCACTGTGTATAAAGCAGTTGTCTGTTTAGATGTAATTCTCAGTATTATTTTCCTGTATTTAAACCTCTAATACCAATTCTAAGAGGCAAGGAAAGATTTTAAACTAAAATCCCACAGAAGATCAAATCCATAAAATGAAAGTGTAGTCTAGTTCAGGCACTGGTTACTAAGCTGCTGGGTTATATGGTCATCTGTTTTATGGTTATGTCAGAAGTGAAGGATGCATTTTCTATTACACCATTCACTGTCACACAGTGATTTAAACCTGTGACAGAAGCCTGTGCTTCACAGATCCTGACTTACATGTCTCCTTCCTCTCTGCCTTGAAAAAGACCTTTCATTCCTTGCTGCTCCTTCTAGATTGTGAAGATAACAATGCAGACATCTGAGTGCATAATGAGGATTGATTTGTTAGTGTGACAAGATGGAAAAAAGAAAAACCGCTATAGTGTCAGCTGCATTTATGATGATGCTGACAAAAGAACAGGAGCCAGGGCAACCTCACATATCAATGCTGCAGATATGACAACAAATTTATGTGTTAAAAAAAAAATTGAAAACTTTGCTGCAGACCCAGTCAGGTGGTAGATAAAAGGTCTTTGGCCTCTTCCCTGCTGTTCCTGGGTGTCTGCAAGCTGCTTCTTAATTGCCATTCATATGGGCAAGTTTGTTGACTATAAATTCTTAGCAAATAGTTTACAGAACTGAGGTTGCAACTCCTAAGCTTGATATCTTGAAAAATGTCACAAGACCACAACATATATGTGCATATCTAGCATTTCTCTGTGTAGACCTCCAAACCTGCAAAATCCATGTGTACCAATCCCATTAAGCTTTCAGGGTCACATAGCTACACATCAGGTACCTCCAAGAGTTCTTCTTGGGGGGTGTGGTAAAGGCTGACTAAATTATGCTTCACAGACCACACATTATGCAATTGCTCAGAGTACATAGCAGGCAGAACAAAAACTAAAACCAAGGTAAATTTGTATTCATACTTCCTCTTATTTACACAAAATACTTAAATTGAAATTTTTGAAATTTCAATTTAAAGTCCATTCCATTCTATAAATGCCAGTGCTGGTAAAGGAGAAGAAGTTTTCCCTGCTGCTAGGTGCTTCAGTGAGTTGACAGGGTTTTTTTTATTCTCCCAGTTAGCACAGTTGTAATGCTGAATCCTGTCTTTGAAAGAGAGCGCAGACCCTGCTAGTTACATGGCAATAGCAAACATATTTCACTGCTGGTATAACTCAAGTGTACATACCCAGCAGCAACCCCTACATGGTTCTTGAACAGTGCACAGAGATGTGGGTTTTTCTCATCTGAGCTACTTTAAAGGTAACTTGTGTATGCTCAAGTTACACCCAAACCTCTGACTGTAGTAGAGAAGCACCACTGGGGCTGTTCTTCCACACATGCACCCCAGACATCACTGAAAACAGACTCCCATCTCAGCTCCATGTTATTTAGGCCACCACTTTCATTTAAGGGTCATGACTGACAGATTAAAGTCTTGAAACCCTCATTGGAGTAAATCAGCTTTACTCCCTGGTGTGTACCAATAAAGAGTTTTATGTCTGGCTTTATTTGGCTTTATTTCTCCCCAGTAGCCCTTTGACTTATACTCCTTGTAGTTAGATAGAATGAACTAAAACAAATGTGGTACTTATTAAAAAATTACAATCCTTCTTTCTCCACAGTATGTATATTTGCTTGAATTATATAAAGAGATATTAATTGTAAAATGAGTTGTTAAAGATTGAACAGGATTTTCTACAGCAACTGATATAAAGAAAAGCCTATAATAGAGTGATGTAGAGCTGCGGAGCTGCTGGAGCACAGCTGCATTAGCATACAGACCCTCCCTTTCCAGTCTCATTAATATTTCAGGTCATTCCACAGTGAATACATATTCTTTTGAGGCATAGCAATGTGCCAGAGGCTACTTTTGTGGACTGGAAGAGTACTACTGCCATTCAAAGTCTGGTCTGGTTTTAATAGGCAAAGTGAGCTCTCATGACACTGATTTGCCAACGTGGCTTCAGAAAACTCCTGTTAGACTTTGAGAGTGTGAAGGAAAAGGTCTCTGCTGCAGCATAGGAACTGGTGTGAGTTTCCTATCTTTGCTATAGTCAAGTTTAGCAATATCCACAGATAGGCTGACTTAAACTGACTTCCCAGCAGTGTTAAATTCCCTTTAACAGACTATCTCAGTGGTTTACAAAAATATCTTCTTGGAATGCTTCCAAACATAGCAGAGATGCTGGTTGGCTAAGTCTCCAAAACAGTCCTCAGTTAGCAACTTCCAAACTCCACAGAAGAATCAAATTGCCTCACCTGAACACTGAGCTACATTCCCTTGACTAGAGTCATCACTTCTTTCTTTAGGTGTGATGATAAGGAAAAGGTTTTTCTTTTAAAAGAAAATAAAATGTATAGAGTCTTCAAACAGGCAGACCCTGACACAGGAAAGAAATCTCAGGCCAGAGGGAGAAATGCTGTTACTGCTGATTTAATAAATATTGACAACACATTGCTTTAGGCAGCACTGGTGCAGCAACAGGAACATTCCTTGCATGCCACATTATGGTTACCTTTTCAAAATGTGAAAGTTTGAGTTTGCTTTCATCTAGGTGCCTTGGCACTGACAGATAAGTAGCCAAAGCCAGTACCTCATGGCTTCTGGAGAACATAACTGTGTTCCTGTCCCCTTCTGCCCACTCAGTCTCAAATGTTATTACCCCAGCAGCAAACTGTGCTCATATTTCAGCAGCGACCTATCATAGTCCATCTTTCTTCCATGAACTTGTCAGGAAGTGTGCAGAGCCATCCCTCCTACTCCCTCTGCTAAAAATAGCTGCAACCTTTAACCAATGGACAGGACAAGCAGTGAAGGGAAATAAATAGCTCTAAGTGCTACAGCTGGAGTCAGAGCCTCAGCTCAGACAAGTCAGAACAGCCACAGCTGTATCAGCTACGGGCCTGGCTTTGTTTCTCCATTTGCAGGCTGCAAGCCAAAGCACAAAGGAAAACTGCCCAACTGCCAGTCACTATTATAGTATGAGTAAAACAGCTAAATCTAAAGCTTTGTCTGAAAACAGGCAGCATGTGTCTTCCCTTCCCCACTTTGTGAAATGTTTATAAAGCCCAGCAGCACTTCGACCTTTTTTAAGACTCTTCTGTTTTCAGGAGCGTGGCTTTTTCCCTCCTCGCAGTATACCAAATGTTGCCACTATAGTATTTCAATGCTGCTAAACAATGCTTGTAAACATCTACTTGGGATCTAAGTAGTTCTACCAAATTTTATGGAATCTTTTGAATCTTTCTTTCCCTGATCAATCACACAGATAGGTTTTTGCTTACTTTGACTTCTAGGAGTGGGTTTTCATTGTACAAGTACATTCAAAGACATTTATGGGTAAAGAGAGTGGTGGTCATCTATTGATTCTTAGCACCAATGTTTCAGTCATCCCAAGAGGAAACAAAAACATAGTGATGTGACCTACACAACAAAAAAAACAAGCAGAGTGAATGCTGGAAATGCAGGGTTTGAAATACATGCAAGACCGTAATCTGTTTCCATAAAATCTTGTAATAACAATGCAAAAAACTATCCTAATAGAAATCAGTTTGGGCACAAAAAGACAAAGAGAGGCCAAAATCATTACATATCTTATTCACAACAAAGATTACAGACAGTGATTTGTATTATGTAGATTAATCACTGCCTAATTATAAGAAAGAGTTTCCTATGGAATACCTGGGAAAATACTGAAGATTTTTTTTCCTGCTGAAGATTTCTAGCTCTTTCAATCTTATGGTATGGGAAACTTCCCCACTTGTCTTCAGAGCATGGGAGATGAGTAAGAAGAGTATTGTGGAGCCTGAAAAGCTAATTTACTTACCTACAGTCATCAAAACACATTCTTAACACAGATTCTTGCTAAAGATGAAAAGGCCATGCAAGAGAAGATGTGCTCTAGTGTCTCTTAGCTGGTTATAAGAGATCCTGTACATTACATACAATTACAATGCATTCTGAAGGAAGCTTCTGTTAATGCAATATTTATCGCTTTGCCAGTGAGGAGATTAACTAATCTACTTTCAAAACTTTAATTTGCTTTGGTAGTTAATTAAAATCAAATTAATTGTGTGCATATTTGAATGTTACAACTCCTACAATATTTGAAAAAACATAAACCAGAAATAAAGAGACATTCCAGGATTTTTCTTTTTCTTTTTAAGAGTGCTAAATAACCCTCTGTAATTCTCAGTCTGTAAGCAAGAGCCTGGTCAAACTGGCCTTCCTCCAGTCCATCAAGTCCATCAGCTCAGGTTGTGGTTGCCATACTCCAGTAGGGATCATGAAGAATTCAAAAGCAAGGAACAGTGAGGATTCCCAAGAAAATAAATAATAAAATCACAAAGGCAAACATTGTTTTCTTCTCCAGGGTCATGCTAGAATTTAGTGTCATGGCCAAAAGTGCCAGTGAATAGCTCTGCATCCATACAGGGAAGCTGAAATTAATAATTCCACAGCCACCTTCTTTTCATTATCAGTCTGCTGCGGTCAGAGTAGAAGCCATTTAGATGCACTTTGCTATCTGTAGGGCAGGAGGGGAGTAATGTTAACCATGAATAGCCTTTTTGTTTGTTTACTTCTACACAACTTTCTGCTAATGGGGAAAAATGAGATGGAAGATAACTTGACAGCAGGTCTGCTTGCTTCAGCATCATATATAAGAGACCTGTTAGAAATCCTGTAGCATTCCGTTGGCAGACACCAGTATTAGATGCCATTTGACACTGAGCTGAGAGTCACCTCCCCCTACCTACTATAGAATATTTCTTTCCTGCAAGGTGGAAAACAAGGGGTTTAATCACACTTCTTCAGTGGGTAACTCAAAGAAATGTCAAATTACCTGTCTAGCTGCAGGACAAACTGCGGTTGATGGCAGACTAAATTGCATGAGAGGGACTTGAAAAACAAATGTAGTTACAGTATTACATACAATCACCAAAAACGTTTTGAGATGGGAAGGACCAGAACCCACTGCAGGTCAATAAAAAGTGTGTGTCCCCACAATGGAAGGCAGCAACTATTCAGTGCCTGCAACACTGCAGCATTTACGAAGGAAAGGCATAAATTATTTGTGTTTGAAATGAGACATTAGGAAGGCAGACTGAAGTAAGTCAAGTAGTAATTTAGCTTAAGGGCAATGTTTCCTCTTTCTTAATAACAGAATCAGAATCAAGCTTACAAATGCAGCTAGAATTTTTTTTTTTTTCCTGTCACCAGCTCTGCCACATCAGAGTGGAATCCTAGAATCGCTAGGATATGGGACTGAACTTGGCTGTTCCTAGACATCAGAGCATGTGCTGTGCCACCGCCTGTCTGGCACATCTGCTCCCTTGACTGTCTGTCTGGGCATCTGTCTACCATTAGTTCCTCATCCCTTGTACACTAGGCTTTCCTTCCAGCAGGAGGGAATTGCTACTGGATGCTACAGTTTAGGCTTGGTCATTGGAACTACTGGCATTATCTATAAAGTGTCCTCAGGGGAAGAAAGGCTTCAAAACTGGTTGAAGGACAAAACTGGCTCAGCTGAACATGTTGCATAATTATAAGAAGGACAAGAAATAGAAGAATGCAATGAAGTATTCAGCACTCACAGGTGAAGCTTCCACATGATGATAACCACTTCATCATGGGCTAGAGTCAGTAATGATTTATAAGCATGCCCCATAACAACAGTTAATAGGTATAAGTGGATTAAATATTGCCAGAAATATCCTAAAAACTGTGCCTTAAATGAAACAGAGAAAGTGTAAAAACAAACAAACAAAAAAATGGTTATTATTGACTAATTTAATTTATGATGGAAGGGATAGAAAGATCAAAATTGAAAACTTCTAGTCTTTTGAAAGATTGTCTCAGCTTTTTTGGGGGGGGTCATACCTGGCAAAGGAAATACGGAATCCTGGTGATAAATGATCTTGTTATAAAAAAGAAGAAACATATAAACCAAAACAGAGTGTATCACTATGGGAGTGATGCTGAAGTGAAGGCCAAAGGTAGTGCTGCCCCCTTCTAGAAGACCTCTGGTATTATGACTTAGAAAGCCCTTCAGTACACACATTAGATCATGGTTTTTAATGTCATTTAAGCCTGTGTTCTCGGCTGTACACATATTATACGCACTGAACAGTCTTTCCTAAAAATGCATTCACAAAATACAGTAACTGTGCTTGCTCTCAGAGATCAGAGTGTTTTAGGAAAGGTTTTCCTGACATTTTTCTAGGCGTTGTCTGAATACAGTTTGCAACTGTGGGAGAAAATGTAGACAATGGAAAACCGGTGACTATCAGAGAATATCAACCTTTGATATGTCAGTTTTAAATGTCAAGCTTAGAATAGACAAAGGATTCTGTACATAGTATTTTTCCAGTTTTGAAGAAACTTGATTGTAAAAATATATATGCTTTTGATGACTCAGTGGTAAGGAAATGCAGTTCATTACTTTCCTTTTGGGATCAGAGTAGGCACCTAAGTGGAATAATACACAGAAGAGTTAGATATTGAATTTCATACCAATACGCACTATTGACTGATTTTAGGAATGGGTGTTATGTCTGATTATTTTACAGTTAGCAACTTTTCAGAAGCAGAATCCTGATTTTTATGCTGTAAATTATGCACAGTAAAATGCTAAGACTACACTGCAGGGTTAAAAGGAATGTATTTTCAAGGCTTTGGGCTTCCAGACAGGCTTTTAAGTGTGCTCATTACACTGAATGATTGCAAGCTTTTTGGGGAAGGCCATTCTTCATTCCATAGAAAGGCACAGTACATGACATAACACTATCCTTTGTGCTTTTCACAACACTTTTTTTCAAGTTAGAACTTAAATGAGATCATTAACCATTTTCTTTGTGACAAAATGATGTTTAACTTTTCCCACTGATACAAACACATGACTACTTGAAAGGAGAAGGTAACCAGCTAAAGACTTTAATTGTGTGCATTTATAAACACAAGTAATTAGGCCTGGAAGCACCTTGGCAACAGTAATATGAGTTTCCACACTTCTGGCCCCTGGAGCAACTTCATCTGGAGCAACTGGTGTAAGGAAGTCCCTAAGCGCTATGTCTTCCTCCCCTCTTGTCACTTTCTGTTTTGTCAGCAGAGCTCTGCTGGCCCTGGGCACCAGATTCTCTTTCCAACTGGAAGCATTCTCTGTCTAGGAGACTATATAGACTGTACGTGGCAACATACCCTTAAACTGTCTTTTTTTCATGAGAACCTCTGCACACCTTGCAAGAGGTCCTCCAGCCTGCCTGAACTCCTTCCTGCCTCAGTGGTACTGATCAAAGGCTGATAGGCAGGACAGAAGACTGAAAGAGGGTGCTGAGTCACTGCATAGAGAGGGAAAAAAGGCCTTCTTCTCTATGGCATGAAGGAGATTTCTGCTAGAGAGTCTACCTCCAATGAAGATCTCAAGAGGCAAGAGATGAAAGAAGGAGTGTCATGCACATTATCAGTATCCTCATTTCAGCACAAAGGTATCCATGCAGACAAAATAAAATAAAACATACAGATCGTAACTAGGGAAACAGTAGAAACCAAATGATAACAATAATAACACAACTTGAATGCATTCTAAGAGCTGAGACATCTTACAGCATGGATGGAAAAGCCTCAAGGTTGTTTAAAAACTCATTGACGTAACCAAGATTCCTTTTTTTCTGTCTACATCTCAGATAAAACCATAATTGATAGAACATACAGGTTAACCTTCATTTAAATGACTAGCCCAAATTTTTGGGTTTGAATGCAGAGGTGCCCCCTTCAATTACTTTCTGTAGTGTGTTCTTTGCAGATGTGTCTAACCCTTTGGTTAATGAGTACACAGTTGTACATCACTCTTTCCACATCAGGCTGTTATTACAGTTCTTCTTGTCTGTGTGTGCACACATTCATCAGGTAGTTCAACAGTAGCTCTCCCCAAGGTGAGGCTTACAGTCTAAGATATTAAATTTATAAAGAATCAAAGAAACAGAGAAAAATGTGCATCATATCAGTGGCATTAAATTGATGTGTAGTCCTTGGAACATCCTAAGCCTTAATAACCTTCATATAGTTTCAGGTGCCCACTGCAGCCCAGTGGCTGAACTATGAGTATAGGGTCAAATATCACCAAAAGGTAACATTTCCAGTCCAGCCACTAAGATTTCTGAAGTTCTGAAGTTAATCCAAAATGTCATTGGATTAATTAGTTCATAGAGCTATCTACACATTTGTATGACAGATACAAATTCTCAGGACTCTGAACAGTTAAACATGTTCAAAACACCTTTTCTGTGCTTTCAGCATTTCATTTGTTTCAAAGCTGACTTTAACTGAAGATTGCTGTACCTTAGAAGGACTTCCTTACAGCTCACTATTTAAAGCTTCTTACTTTGAGAACAAAAGGACTATTGGAAAGAATGGCTCTAAAATCTGTGCCTCTAGGAACAAATTTACAATTAAATTTGGTTTTGTTCTGTTGTTTAAATGACCCCCTCTTTATTATCATGTACAACATAAAATACATTTTGTACAACACCCATATGTTTATGTTCTTACTATGTTGCATGTTGGTGAGTAGTCACGGCCAAAAAGACTGAGAAATAACATCCCAGTTTGCTAACTAGAAACTTACTTCTACACATTCTGCCAATTTCTGTATCCTATATGTTGATAAAATTGCCTGTCATCCTGTCCATGCAGCTACACTATGGCACAAATACTCTGACAAACACAGAAGCTCTAGAGCTGGTCTTTCGTTGCCATAAATTGTTCCAGTATAGTCAGAGGTACACACAGACAGACATTGCTGGTCCTTCATCTTTCATAACATGGAGGAACTGGTAACTCAGGAAACTATTGAAGACATCCAGACTGAACTGGGACATGCACAACCTATGTAGTCATGGATTTAAAGAAATTTTTAAAATTAAAAATATTAACAATGGGACACCATATAGAAGGGCAACATTTGCTTATTTCTGTTTCTTGACAGATCATTCACTTCACAATGCTCTTTGTAAACCACATAAAACAAATAGGAAAACTCTGAAGCAAGCAAGCTCAGAGGAGGAATCTGACCATTAGAAAACCTTTTGAGTCACAAAGGCTTGCAGCCTTGCTACCTAGACATGAAGCCAAATATCCTGCTACTGCATCTAGATGTACAGTTCTGCTGATTTAATTACCATCTTACCCAGTTACACATTTGACCCTGTAAAATTAGATTGATGAAAATTACAATTAATCAATAAACATATCACAACATTAAACATCAAGACATCTTAACACATTAAACAGGTTATTTTCCTCTCTTTTTTAAGTCAGCACCCAGGGACTTTCTTTTGCCCTTCTCGTTCACTCAAGATTTACTGGCCAAATCTATTAGGTTCTGTGATTTGACTGGGTGCTTCACAACGTATGCCTGATATGCAGTTATATTACATTAGTGGAGCAACTGGCTTTCCATTATGAAATATCTCATGGAATGTAGCAAGCACACAGCTGTTCCAAGACCATGTGCATGATTTTCCTATACCACCCATACTAGTTTCACTGATTACTCACTTCCTTAGCTACAAAAACACATGGCAAGTTTCTTCAGGCTCAAACATTTGTACACAAACTATTGGGGCAAAGATATTTCCATCTACTCACAGCTCAGTTGCTGTGATTGACGTTTTAAACCTACCTTAAATAAACAAAACTTGAACTCAAAAAGTACCAGGCTAACAAACTGAATTTCATGTGCCCTTCTTTTGTAGACAAATGTGTTTTATATCCCTTCATACTGTATCCTATACTGCTGTTTGCTGCACCAGCCTAAATGGATATATTAATAATGTCCTTTGCACCTATACTTCATCGTTTCCTTCTTACAACTTTGATGCCAAACTGACATTGCTCTTCCCCTGTATTCACATATCCTCATCTTCTCTCTAGAGCTTTTAAGGATAGGTGTCTGTGTGCAAAAAGAGACCTTTCGCACTTCACTCAGCTGTTGACATTGTTAAAGCAAGTTGGTGGGGTTAATTTTAGCAATGAAACAGTGCTAGAAAGGGATCTGTTTTTTTTTTTCCTGTTGATCCTCTCCAATACCATGAACCACACTTTTACTTAATGCACTGTGAAATGTTTAAAATGCAAGCTCATCTTTAATGTGTTTATGTGCACACATGATGTCTTGAATTCCTCTGCATAAACTATGTGAAGATGATTTATATGCAAAAAAAGTCAAAGTTATTCTAAAAATTTTAATAATTACTGCATCTGATAAAGTAATCGCTAGCTTTATGAGATACTACTTGTCAAGGTATGAATGTACGAATCTGTGAAACAATGTATTTACACCATGCAGGAACCTGTGTAATGGTTTGAAATATGCATGCGACAGACCCTTCTTCCTCTGTATACAACCTTCCTTTTAAAAGGGGATGTAGTAATATACAGGCATCAGTATTACAGCCATTCTCCACAGTGAATATCTTAAATGTATAGCAGTAATAAGATAACCAAAAGTGCTAAAGCTTTTAAAGCCAATAACATGAGTAAAATCATTAGAGGCTAGATACTACATGAATCAGCAAGTTGAAAATTCGTTGTCTTAACAGTCATAAATCCTTATCAAAAAGTATTTGCATCTCAAAACAAGAAATGTATCTTATACTAAGTCCCTTTCTGGCATCAGTAAAAGATGAACTGTAATACACTCTCCAGAAAGTAAACAGGGAATACAGAACAATACAATCAGTATACATTCATTAAATTATTGTTACTTTTAAGTCTGTCAGTATTCCTGACCTGCTATAATAGGACATAATAGACAGTATTAGCCAAGCATGTGCAATGTTAAGGTTATAATTTGATTGATTAAATAAATTAAGAAAATGGGAGAATTTATCAAAAACATACCTTCGTATAGCCAGGACGGAACTTGACCCATTTCCACTGCAGCAATTACAGTTAGTTAGAAGTATCTTTAGTTTCCATTCTTCCGCACCTGTCTTGCATTTCTAAGCACAAAGGATCAGGGATTGCCAAAGAACCAGTGAATATTCAAGTTCAAAAGCTGCCTTTTGAAGGCTTACAATAGTGCGCGCGCACACACACACACACAAAAACAAAACAAACAAACAAACAAAAAAAAACCAACTAAAACCAAAACCCACCAAACTGCAAACTTGAATGAGAATTCTATTTGTGTGTTGGAAGTAATTAGCTGACAATTCCGTCATTTTTTTTAAAGTGAGGCTGTAATTTCGGTTCTGCCTTAGCAACTCTTAAATGGACTCTGCTTGGCTGAATACAGCCATCACCTCATAGATTGTCTGAAACCAGCTTTAGCAGAATATTAACACTTGAAAGGTGTTCTGAAAAAAAACACAACTGAAAAAAACAACCGGGTATTCCTATACTTTTGCAAAATCAGACCTACAATTTGTTAGCATTCTCTTTTTCTCTATTGATTGTTGTCAGTAATCTGTCTTTTTAATGCCAATTAACACCCCTTTTATCTGAATTTTAGCCAGAATATTGATTACGATTTGCAATCTTCAGCCAAACACTTCAATCTCTTAGACTTCTTAAAATATAGTGGATTGTATGAACACCAATGTTGTACCTTCTTTAGGAACTAAACCAACCTTGTAATGGGACAGGATATAATCATTGCCATTTACTGCTTAACTTCTGAACTTATATCTAGGGGGTTTTGCCCCACGAGTTGTACTTGTTTCCATGCACTAAAGTCGCTCTTGATATAGCTGCTTCTTATTTTGAGGGAAAATATATAACTAAAGTGAGAAGGTTCTTGTTCTTCTTTCCCATGAGAAAAAGGAAGTCAGTTTTAGAATGTCAGTCTGATAGGCTGATTAAAAAATTTAAGGGTTTGAGGTTTGTTTTTTTTCTGAGAGTTTCTACTTAAAAGGAAAAAGACACACACATATACATACAGAGACCCCCCAGTACATTCTAGGGTGACAGAATGTAATTTGTTTTGGTCTTTTACAGGGAACTTCTGTTTTCAGATAATCCACATTTTGATAAATCAAAAAAGAATATGGGATGATATTCTCCTCCCACATATTTCCTTCAGGCTTCTGGTAAGGACAGTAGATTTGAAACTCACAAGAATTATCTTCCTTTCTCTGTCCCTCGAGGATTTCTCCAGTGGAAGCATCCTTTATTTTAAAACATTAACGCTGCCAAGTATGTTGTGGTTGGCAGGGTCAATGTTATATAGTGTGGGATTATGGTTTTGTGCATGTAATAGGGTAAATTAAGAGTGTAAAGCCCTGGCCACAGTGAAATAAGAGGCAAATCTTCCACTCACCAGAGACTGGACTTTATGCAAAATGTGTGCCTGTGAGTGTAATGCGTAAGTACTTGACTAGAAAGGTAGTCCAATGAGTATCCCAGGGACCTTGCCTCTAGGTTCATTTCATGCTTGGGTGGGAGTGATAAGAGGAGAAACAGCTTGATCTCTAACAAGTGAGAAGTTCTGACTTTCACTCTATTTTTGGGACTAAAGTATGGAAAAGGAGTCAAACTTAGTCAAATTTCAGTAATATGTTTTCTATTTCCAAGGAAAACATGGGGAATTTCTCTCCTTTCATGAGTTTCTCTTTTACCTCTCCTTTATAGGTTGAGAAAATATGTGTTTTGAGAAAAAAAGTATGCGATCTGTCTTACAAACAGCTGGTGGCTAGGTTTAGGTCTAGAATTAGGGTTGATTCAGAGGTATGGCAGGACTGCCCATGGAGGAAAGTCCTCCAGTAAAGCAGGAATCTGGGCATAGGCTTTCCAAAGGCATGGGACATGAGAGACCTGATTGCATCTGATACAAGTCTTACCCTTCAGCCAGTGTTGGATGTCCATTGTCACTGCACAGTTAGGCAGAAATCCTCTTTGAACTGCACATGAAGTATGAATGGTTCAGCCCTTCTAATCAAGAGCCAAGAAGTAATTTAAACTCAAATTCAGAGCAGCTTTATAAGAACCTCTAACACATTTTCTTTTCCAAACTAAGGTGTAACAACTAGGAATCAACAGAGAGATGCTACAGCTTTTCAGATATAGTCTGGCTGGGCATGGGAATGCCCTTGACTACACAGTTGTCCAGCATCTTTAAAGTCATGAGCTCTAACTGTTGTGGCCTCAGATTGAACTGTGTGTCTGCTGTGATTGCTGCTACTCTAAGACCACAGGTAAAATGGCTGATTCCCTCTTTTTCTACTGCCTTTTAGGAATTTCCTCTTTCTTCAGAGCAGTACCACATAACACTGTGAAGATGCGTACCTTTTACATGGACTATACTATTTGTACATGTGGATTTTCTGCCTTTGTTTTCTGTTTAAAAGAATGTTGAGCTCTTTGCTTATTTTTACAGACATGAGAAGCATCCTTTGTCTCTCATAGCATGAAAAGCTGTTGAGAGCCTATTAAATATCTGCATGCAGCTTGGCAGGATTTCCAAAGGAACTCAGGGTTTTTAAAATGTTAATATAGCTCTCATGACTTGTATTTAGGAAAGTAGTATTGGAAAGTAGCTATGTAGGCTGCAAAAGTTGAATGACAAATAGCATATCTTCAAATGCATCAATATTAGAACTGCAATGTCCTTGTTCCTGTTTAAAATTAGCAATGACAGATACTGAGATCCTTTTAATCTCTTAGTAGACTTTTAGGCACAACCAACCATTTAGCAAAGTATAATGTAACTTACTGCTTGGGTTTATAAACCTGCAGATAGACAGATTTATATTTAAAAAAAAAAAAGTGATTTGGGGGTTTTATCTTCTTATTTCTGAATCTGTCAGATGTTTCTAGGAGGCACAACATATCCTCCATACTTCATCCACAGAGATATTTGTCCCCTTTCAAACAACCCATGTAACACCTTTTTTCTCTGCAGCAAGATCATCCTTTTATTTCTAGTTTTTATGGCATGCAGCACACAAGTCCATTATGTAGAATGTGAAATACAGCCACTGAACAAGAAGTAAACTAATTTTACCATCACTACAGTTAGCTTGACTACAAGGTAATGCTGCTCATTTCTGATGTCAGTACCTCTCCAAAAGCTTTCTTCCTTCTTTCAGTGCTTCTTTTCATGAGTTTAATGGTACTGTATGGGAAGAGTGACTGATTTTGGATTAATAAGTCATAGTATTTTACTACATATGTATCTTAATTTTTCATGTACTCCATCCTAACCTTTTCTCTATTTTTTATTTTTTTTTCCTTGGCAGTGCAAGAGATGAATAAACTGGAGACCACATTCCTACTCAAGGAATATCAAGTGACTAATTCGAAGGAGAAGATGACTGCTAGTCCAAAGTTCCATAGAAAAAGGTGTGGTCCAGTAATAATCTCCATAATAGACTCATGATACAGCCTATCATTTATGCTTCAACACCTTTGCTGACCCCAAGATATTTCGGCTCACAGTGATTTATGGATTTCTCTCAAGACCTGTGCCCTGTAATTCAGCAAGAGACAGCATCCTTGTTTCAAGAAGCCTTTCTGAATTGTAAATGGCTATCTGTCTTTAACAAGTTCATTGGAAGCATGGTGTCCTTAGCTCTCCAAGCTTTAACCCAACAAACACATTGAAATAACCCAAAAATATACATTAGTGTAAGAAGTTTGCAACAGAAACATCTGTTCTGGGGGACAGGAGGAAGAACATGAAGTGGTTTTGGGTAGCATGATTAAAAACTTTAAAGAAATAATTTCTATCTTTCAAGCATGTTGTGTAATTGTAGTTTTTAAATGTTTGGCCTTCCTCATCAACCTGGCTGAATCAAAATATAGAAACAAGTCCTTCAAAAGTCCATTTCATTTTTTTATTATAAAAACAGGTGAGAACAACTGAAGCTGCAAATTAATTGATATTATGCTGATACTGAATTTCTTCAGTCTTTACTCCATAGTAAAATGAGTAAAATTTAGAGTTGCAATATCTGTCTAGCACATTGATACTCACTGTAAGTATAGCATAATAAATATAATTTCTGTGTAGTTTATCTGCTGCAAGCTTCTGTCTTAAAACTGTCTGAAATTATAACTGGTACATAATGCCTGAAGTAATATAGACACAGACACAGTTCAGAAAGAAGTACATTTTGAATCTGCTCAAATTCTCTGCTTAGTACCTTTACCTCTGTAATGGATCTACATTTCTGAAGTGGATGCTATGCAGTCCAAACACACCCTACCCTGTTTGGCTTCTGGCATCAATGCCAACAGGCAATAAGAGCTATGAACTATTCCAGTGGTGAGCAGGGTGTGACCCATCCACTGTTCACCATCTCACCGAACGACGATTTACAGTTAAAACTTATGCAAACTAGTATTCTAACTAAAGTTTGATAATGTAAGGCTTTGAATTGTCCTTTCATTGGTTTTGGAAATAATCAGAGAAGAGAAGCAGGGTATTTATCAGCAGAAGTCATTATCACAAAAGCCAAATTTAGCACATGTCCACTCCACACCTTCGTCATGTTGGGCAGTCATGAACAGAGACAGACACAGGTCACAAAACCCATCATGAATCAGAATATATAAATTCCCTTGGGCTGCTGAAGCTCGTTTCCATCTGGTACTTCGAATTTGTTTCTTAAAACTGTTAATTTTGTTTCTTAAACTTAAACTTAGGTTTATGTTTAAACCTCCTCTACAATTTGCATAGCCTGTCCCTGCTGAAATTCAGTGAGTTTATCTAATTATTTTAATACTAGTTCTATAAAGGGAATTTAGCAACTCCAGTTTAATCCCTGAGACCTCAACGCTAGGATATCTTGCCAGCTTATCTGTACTTCTTTATGTGACTCCTACCCAGCTATACTCTTCCTGCTTTTAACTATCTACATGAAGCCATCACATAAGCTTTACCCTGCTGCTAACATTGGGGAAGGATTATTAGTCTGGTTAATGGTATTAGCAGGAAGTGGAGGAGGATGGGTAGAGCTACTTTTAGAGTGCCTATTCAGCAGTGAAAAAGTCCTCACATTAGTAACCATTAATTTTCTTTATCTCAGAGAGGTTACCAAGAACCTTATTTTCTTTTGTGTCTATACATGTATACAAAGATAAAGATTAGCTCCAAAATAACAAGATGGAGTTTAATTCTTCACATAATCATACAGGATGGCAGAAATTGAGGCCTAATGTTCCATAAATGGTGACGTTTTCTCTAGTTCATCATTTGCATTGGAAAAAATTTACTCTTGTTTCTATGTGGTATTGCTTCACTGTAAATCTTTGAAAAACACATTTCTACGTGGCATCAAGGATCATTGTTCACAGGATCACAGGATGTCAGGGGTTGGAAGGGACCTTGGAGACCTTTGAGTCCAAACCCCCTGCCAGAGCAGGATCATATAATCTAGCACAGGTCACACAGGAACGCATCCAGGAGGGTTTTGAAAATCTCCAGAGAAGGAGACTCCACAGCCTCTCTGGGGAGCCTGTTCCAGTGCTCTGTGACCCTTCCAGTAAAGAAGTTCCTCCTCATGTTCAGGTGGAACCTCTTGTGCTCCAGCTTACATCCATTCCCCTTTGTCCTATCACAGGGCACGAGTGAGAAGAGGCTGTCCCTTTCCTCTTGA
>JANHFX010000069.1:31112-41230 GCA_027560015.1 Chloroceryle amazona | reverse complement strand
CGCGTCCCGTACGGCGGCGGGCGGGGTGAGCGGGGTGACCGTCGCCGTGAGGGCCTCTCGCAGGCCGGGGAAGCTCGTCCGCAGCGGGGGGCTGTGCGGAGTTGGGCCGCGGGGCGGGAGGCGTTGCGCGGGGAGCTCGGGGGGCGTTCGGCGGCGGCCGACCTGGCTCTTGTACCTCCGGCCCCTGTGCCGGGCTGGCGGAGGCTTTGCCGTCCGCTCGAGAAGCCGCGGTGAGCGGGTGCCGGTTGTTGGAGCAGCTGCGCTGCTGCTTTAGGCGCTTCCAGGCCGCTTTGGTTGCCCGTTCGTGAAGAGTCTACTCGGGAGTGGCCCACAGGCCTCCCTCTCCCTCCCAGAGCCTCTGAGGGGAGCTCCTCTGTCCCTGGTGTGGCCTCTGGGCGGCAGAGTCCAGCCCTTCAAAGCCCCAGAGGTGCTTTGTGAGCTGCAGTCTTTGAAAACCATTAAACTACTGTAGGCGTCAAAAAATACGAGTAACCAATCTGACCTCAGTGCCCTGAGTTTTTCATGGGCTTTGATGAGTGCCAGGCGTATAGCAAGCTGCGGGATGGGGCTGTTGCAAACTGCATCCCATCTGTGTTCTCCCTGCTGTGACATCCTCAGGAAAGCTCGGTCTGGAGGCAGCGCAGCACGCAGCCCAGGGCTGGTTTTAGATGTGCATCTGCCTGGCCAACAACGCGGGATAACGGCTACTAAAATAGGACTGACTGCCTGCGAAGGCTGGAGGAGATCTTTGCTTGCCAAAAGCTACGGGGGAAAATAAAATAGATGGGGAGCGATGGAAAGCAAATAGCATGTATTACTTTGTGCTTTTTCTGCCTTCCAGATATTCCAGATATCCTTGTGGATGGTGTTGCTGGTAATGGCCAGGTGATGGGCAGAGTTCCGGACCAGAGAAACGAAAAGGCATGACAAGGTTTGGAAATGTTAGTGGTGTGGGAAGGCAGGGATAAATAATGCAGTTTTTAGGTGCACGCAAAAGAGAAGTGTGACCAGTAGTGTATTGTAATAGAAACAGAAGAAGAAATGGTCAAGTTCCTACTTTAGGAACTCTGACTTTGGGTTTAGTTTTCTCCTCGAGCACAAATGAAGTTTTTATTTCCCACTTGCTAAAAAACCTCTTTCCTGAATTCTGATAGACTTCAAACTTGCTAAAAAATGCCAAAGAGCGTCTCGAAGACTTAGTGCTTAGGGGTGAGGGATGTCAGTGCAAAGTGCAGCTTACCCCACCCACAGCTGCAGTAGAGCAGAAACCCTGGACAGCAAAACTAGGGACAGTGCTGTTGATGTATCTTAAATCTCTGTGAAAGTCTTGGAGAAGCTGAATCCTCCGGGATCCGCTGAGCCAGATCAAAACTTTGGGCTCACAAGACAAGCTACAGAATGCGTACGTGGTTTTCAACGGTTCTCCAGAATAAACATACTGTAAGTTTCAGTACTTCCATCAGGAACTAGTCCTCAACTTCACATTCTGCTAACTAGCACTGATCTCCACTTTTGAAAGTTGCCACTGTGGTCCTCGCTGTCCTTCCAGCCACAGCTGTGTGCACACGCGATGCTCCTGTCTTTGCAGGAGACCTGGAAAAACATACAAGTTAAAAACAGCGTGGAAAAAAAATTACCATCTTCATAGTACAGTATTTTCATGGGCAGACTTCTTGGTCCACGCTATGGCCAAAGGAAGAGACAACTGTTGATTTAGTTTCCCTGTGCGGTTGCTTCCGACAGCGTAGCCGCCGGTGCGCAGAGCTGAATGCAGGCTGCAAAATCTGCCTCGTGGGGAATCTGTGTGGGTTGCACTGCCTGCCACTGTGGCAGGGCTGTCACTGGTGGTCACCTGGCTCGGGGGTGTCCCAGCTGATCTAAAGCTAGCTCAGGCACCTCTGCAAGCCCCCGTGCTGGCTGTGCCATAAACGTGCCAGAAGAAAGGAGGGGAGGTGGAAACCGTGTAGCAGAGGACGTGGTTTGTGTGGGGGTGATATGCACACTTGCTCGTGTTACGTATGGTTTTGTTAGAGGCTGTGTTAACTTTAATCTTGGCAAACAACCCTTTCAACACAAGCACCTTCTGTAATCACTGAAGGTGTGCTTTGACACTTGTATCTCTCTAATATCTACCACATTCCAGATGTTTACTGTATTTGTGAAGAAGGAATTGCAAAGTTCCTTCTTCCTTTTAGAGCAAAATTTTACCTTTGTCCTTGGAGATTCTTATTATTCTTATACGGTTATAATTCAGATTGACATTCTCTTTTCAACATCATATTGCAGTTGCCAGATGCCAGCGTAGGGGATTTCAGTGGTGACATCCTTTCCAAGTTCTAAGTGAGCAGCCTTAGTTATGCTACACATCAGAGCAATACTTTTTGTCCATACAGTGAACTTCACTGTGATGGTTTTGCTTTAAAAAGGAACTGCATGTCATGCCCAGATAAAACCAGGTTCAATAAGAAACTTTCATCCTTTCAACGACTGTAATTTTACCAGATTTCAGTCGCTACTTCTCAGTAATGCTGAATGACGTTGTCTTCAGTCTTAGAAACAAAACTGTAAGGTTTCCAAATTAAAAGGCAGCAAAGTGTTTGGTTTTGTGACAAATATATGCATTGGTAATGACTGAAAGAGAGACTCACAATTCCTGCCCCTCACCCTGATCTGTCAGCTCTCTTGTGTTGAATTGTGGGTTTTACAGCGGCTTGCTTTGAACAGCGTTGTTTTCACGGGCTGTTAGGACAGCACCTATTCAGCAGCTGGCTGGTTAGATGTGGGACTCGGTAGCTTAGGAAACACTGCTGAGCCTTTTTCTTACTGTTTGTTTGGTTTTTTTTTCTCCTAAGCATAATAAAGCAGTGAAGAGAAACTGAAGGACAGAAGTATTACATGTCTTACTGATCAGAAAACTGTTCCTGAAGTATCTGGACGAACTATAGGTGGTAAAATCTAACAAGGTAGGACATCTTCCTTTTCTGTTTCACTTAGAAAACACTCTAACTAATGAAAACGTCTTCACAAGTCTCAGTGGGGCTACCAGAGTAATTTTGTATGTTAAGGAGGAACGTGAAGCCTAAAACATATTCTTCTAAGTGAGTTCTGTGGAGCCTTACCAAATTCCACTAGGCTTTTCATGGTTTCAGGGTTTTGAGGAAGGCAGATTGCCAGTTTGTTCTTCACAAATCCTTCAAATCCATTTAAAGGCTGCTCAGTTGTATAAAATAGACCGGGTAGGAGAACACAGTAGCTCCTCACGATTTCAGGCTTAGCTGCAGTTTTGGCTTGTTTTTCTTCCTGACTGTTAAGTATTTTTCTAGGCATATGAAGTCTTCACTCTGTCCCCTCTGGAATGGAAGGCTACAATGCGTAGACAGTCGTAGCCTTTTTGTTTGGATTTTTTTTCTTATAGTATGGAAGCAACACATTAAGTGATGTACAGTTGATAAGCACAAAATAAAGCTGAAAGTGCCATGGCTGTTGTCTGTAAGCAGCTTGTTAGGCATTATATAAAAGGCATTAAAATGGAGAGCAAAGATTTGCATTTGAACTTCTATGATATTTCTGCTTCAGGTGGAATTCAGGTAAATAGCAGCTCTGCGTTTCACAGTGGCTGCTGCAACTGTGTTCAGTAACAGAGCTCAGAGCACGTGCGGCTCGACTGTCTGCTGAAGTCTTTGCTTTCAGAATCCAGGGAATCTTGATACAAAGTCGGGATTCCTAACATCCAGGAGAACAGTCCTCAAATTGCCACTTAAATCTTACAGTCTCCAACGTATGTCTTTGCATTCTCACCTGCGAAGCTCTTCATTCATGTTAAGTTCTCCATATTTCTAGAATTGCTTCCAGGCCTTTTTGTGGATCTAGCCATTCAGCTTCAGGACTAAGAGTGCTTTATTTCTCCCTGTTGTTTAGACAGGTTGAAAGAGTGTGGAGAGCATGGGTTATGATATTGACCGCTTCGTTGGCTACGTTAATGAAGGGCTGTTATGCTCCATCTGCCGGGACGTGCTAGAAGATCCGTTGCAGGCTCCTTGTGAACATGCTTTCTGCACTGCTTGCATACATGGCTGGCTTGTTCATCACAGTAACTGCCCTGAAGACAGACAGATGATTGATGTATCTTTGCTACGACCTCTCTACAGGTATACGATAATCTTGCTGTACGTTGAAATTACATAAATTGAGGATTTCTCAACTTTGCTTGCACAGCCTCATCTCTTGTCATTTACTGTCGCTCAGACTGTCTTTATCCAGTGTGCCTGTGGCAGAAACTAATCCCTTGCGTGAGAGCTTCCTATTGTTCTCCTTACTGTACCTGACTTGCAGGGTGTTAAGACTTCAGAATGGAGAGAACACGTAATTTGCCCTCCACCTTTTTTATCTTGAATGCTGATCGTAGAAATGTGTGGATGCAATTCTGAATGTCTCTACAGGGCCAAAACTTTCCTGTAACTTTTCATAAAGCAGGTAAAGCAGCTCTGACAACAGCCACTGAGCACTGTATATCTTTGGGCTTTCTTTCCAGTCTTACCTGGATACTGTAGTGGTGTTTCTAATTAATTCTTGTAAATAAGCTCCAAACATCTTGCCTTCAGAGCTCACTGTTTTCAAAAGGGCCTTTACCCCTAAGAAGAGCTAAATGCCTTGAGCCTCCGTGTCCTGTCAAGTGAGATATTTTCACAAGCATGTTCCGTAACTGGTCAGGCAGTTGGACCAGGGGATCCCTGTAGGTCCTTTCCAACCAAACTGCTCTGTTCTGTTCTACTCGGCTGGTTGTGAAGCTGCTTTCTGTTTAACCCCTGCATTGACTGATCTTGCTTAGATTAACGGGGTGTGTTTAAAACCTTCAGATGTTAACTCCGTTAGAACTCGGTATTTTTGTCACTAGTGAGATTTTACTGGCTGGAAAGTTGAAGTGCAGTGAAAATGTAGAGAAAGTGAAGAACAGTGAAGGATGGACAGAACCCTAGAGTTTAATTTGTAGCTTGTTTCATCTGTACTCAACTGCAGTCAGTTGTGGTTGGTACGTTTAGAGACACAAAATTTAAATGATGAATGAGATTAGCAGTGTTATTGGGAACTAGTGAAAGGTCACAGTTAAAAATGGATTTAAAAATAAATATTTCATTTGCACACTTAATTTTGGAGACTGAATTTCCCATTAACATTGCTTCTTTTAAGCCTGTTTGTTTCCAATATGGTCTCTTGAATTCTTGGGGGGGAAAAAAAACCCACAAAGCCAAACAAACAAAAAACCCAAAAGAAAACACACTCACAAATAAAACCCAAACCAGTTTAACTGATTATTCACATCTTTTCTTCTAGTGGAGATTAGAATCTTACTTTACCCAAAAGTTGAAAATACAAAATTTTTTCAATAATGTTTCCAGATTTAAGAATAAATTTCTTGTCTTTGTTTTGCACATAGATACATGAAAAATGATTTAAACCGTCTGCAGCTCCGTTGCAAAAACAGAGAGTATGGCTGTGAAATGGTTTGTTCTCTGGAGTCGATAGACAGGCACGAGCGGGAGTGTGAATACTGTCGGATACCTTGCTCTAATGCTGGTGAGTAACACCCAAAGAGGCTGAAACCTTTCTCTCCTGGAAACATGTGCTCTGTCCTCATCCTGCCAACAGAATGCCGCTACCGGCTGCTAGTTCCACGTGGAAATTCAAACCTTTGGCGTGTTCTACTCTTCACAGCAGTGCTTTTGAACAAAATGCGTTACCAATTTATGCCAATCCTGATCGTCAGCAACAAATCTTACCCAAGAACTAACCAAAATGAATGAGTATGATGGACTTCAAATTTATGAACACATACCAGCACGTTTGGTTTGGTTTCTGTCAAGTTAAAAGTTTGTCTTCCAGTTTGACTGCTCATTTTGATGTTTGCCTTAATGTAGCAGCACCTATGGAACACTTAGAGGTCGTGATTTATTTACAGACCCGCTGGTTGCCCGGCGTGTGTGCAGCAGCTCTCTCTGTCTCGTGGTTTTAACAGAAACATATCTTGGAATTAAGAATTTCCTTAAGCTAAAGTCTGGTTAGAATTTGTTGTGTTCACGGTAGGGTTTTTATTTAAGACAAACCTACGCCTTCCGAGGAAGAAACATGCTGCTAGAAAGGAAGGTACTGTTAAAACTTCCCGGAGTATTTGATTCAAAATGTGGCTGTTCCTAGGCAAAGTTAATTGCTAATTAATGATGCTGTGGGCATAGTCAAGTCTGCCATTGCAATGAAATCTAAGAAGATCAAGGTGCTAGAATCACTCCACTGCAAACAGTAACTTCTCTCAGCAGTAACTGACTGCTGCAGATGCTTCAGATTCACCTGTCTCACTTCCTGTGGAAGAAGGAAAACAGAAGCAAATGTAAATAATAAATGTTTATCTATTAAAATATAACAATTACAAAGTTATATATTATATGTGTTATTTTATAAAATAGATGTTTATAAAGTGTTAGAACATGATAAAGTTACCCCACCTTACCTCCAATGCCCGGTGTTCAGGGTGGGAGGGCTTTTACATCTCGTGAATGCTCCCAGGAGTACACTGGAGTGTATTTTGAGTCCTCAGTTACAAACCATTGCAGTCCTTAGGAAAGCTGTAGAGAGCTGTCTTCTGTAATTCTCTGGAATGGTTTCTTGCCAAGTTTCATCGCTCGCCGTTTCGGTTTTCTTGGGTCCATTTTTATCTTGAAATTAAGTGCAGATGTGTATTACAGCAAACAGTGCCTCGGAGATTAAACCTACAGACTGCAGACTTCGAGTGTAGAATGTTAAACGTAACAGTAGTTTATGTAGTGTTCGTTTTTGGTTCTCTGTTACTCACTTCAAGTGGCTACAGATTTGTAAAGTTTGTGCCCTAGAATTGCTGTGGAAGCGTTTCTGGTTTTCTGTCAGTCATCAGATGTCCATGAACGAATGCTCCTGTCTATTTATGTGGTCCAGGAGCTTTCACACAAGACCAGCCACTTGTTGGGAAACAAAGTCACGTCCCATCTCACCCACATCTCTTGATGTGTGGCATTGGACTTTCTTTCCTGAATCTGATAAATTGGGTTTTTTTATGCCCGTGTGTTACCCTTCAGTTCCAGGCAACGCAACCCACGGCAGCAGCACAGGGAAGCTGCTGGACTCTTAGCTTGGCATCAGCGTTGTCATTCCTGAGGTTGCTTTGATGCTCGATCGGCAGTAGAATACTTTGCAGAAAATAACCTGCTTTCAGTTTTTCAGTGTTTTTAGTTAAAGGAAAATAGTGTAACTAGACCTTGTACATGTTGTAATTACCATGTTCTAAAGCAATCACTTTTTTCATTGCTTTTTCAACAGGTGGGCAGTAGCTTCGCTCAGACATTGCAGCCTGCCTACAGGAGTGGCTTTGTTTGAAATGAACTCGAGTGCTTTTGTTGGTTGTAAACACCTGGCTTGCCTTACTCTTCCCCGTTCAGGTTGCACGGTGCAGATCGAGCGACGTAACTTGGATGGTCACCTGGCAGTGTGTGACTATCGGAGCCGCGAATGCCCCAATGGCTGTGGTTACACCATCCTCAGTGCAGAGGACACGCAGCATAATTGTGTAGCGGAGCTGAGAACCGAGCTGGAGCTACTTCGGTACAGATCTTCTGTTTCTTGATGTTTGTGTTAGTCTGGGCCTGAAGGCACTGCGTAAAGCACTTCAGATGCTAGCACTGGATTTGGTATGTGTTAGGTAGTCTGTTAATTACTTGATACTGATGGGCCAGAGGATTAAAATGCTTTAAATTCTGACCGTTTTGATTCTTTTGCTGTTGCTTTTTTTTTTTGGTCCATGTTTTTATAAATCTCAAAATGCCGTTGCTTGCAGTTGAACGAACCCGAGAGGTGATTATGTATAATGACAAAGTGCCTAAGAAAACTGGGCTGAAGTTGTCACATTCATTTTTTCCATTGGCCTGTTATAGACCTAAAATCACAGTATTAAATAATTATATTTCATTTCTATTTTTACAGATCCAGAAGATAAAAATCTCTTAATTTTTGGCAGGTACAGAGTGGTAGTTTAAACTCCGAGGAGCTACTTTTAAGTTGTTATTAAAATCCTGGCAGATTAATAAGCATTGCTGAACGTGACCCTTATTAGACATCCTCTTTTTCCCTTCACATACATTTTTATAGCTTTCCATTTCCATGGCACTCCAACTGGACTCTTTCTCCTACGTTCCTTCCCATTTCCAGCTTTCAACTCCGTATCTCGCGCTCTTGGACACTGCGATGAAGTCAGGCTCAAATTCCATTTACGTGCATTGAGACACAAGGAATTCTGCTACCTGGTTTCTGAACTCAAGAGGTTCTTGTAGTGACAGCTGGATTTGGGCTGTGGAGCTGTGTGGGTGGTGAGGTTATCAGAGTTTACTGTGCCCTACCCTTCAGCGCCCACCACAGAGCAGCAAGATGAGATATTTAGCAGTACTGTAGTGTTCACACTTTCTGTCCTCGCTGCTTGTGTTCAGTAATAACTAAGCAAGCATATTCTGCAGGTAAGAGGCAGCCCATCTTTTAAAGTCATAAATATGACACAGTTGTCCCCTAGACAGGCTGTGCACGGTCACGTTAGCGGCCCCTGGGCACAGTGCAGTGTTTGATGCTCCTTTTATTTAAATCAGTAAGTACAATGGGAATCAGATCAGGCTGTTTGGCTGCAAGAAGGCTTTCTGGAATTTGAAAACCTTTCTGGTTTTGTTTTTTTTTCTGTGCTTACAAGACTTAACAAGGAGAAATAAACTTTCTAGGTCAGAAATGATCTGCAGAGTGGAGGAGGCAAAACACGAGATGGAGTCGAGGTTAGATTCACAGAGAAGGCATATGGTCCAAAAAGAGAGTATTCTCCAAAATGAAATTGAAGAACTGAAGGTAAATATAATAATTTTTCCTTTTTTTTCCCTCTCCTAACAGTCTAGCTTTTTGCTTTTCCCAGTAGTAGTCTCTTACTTTGTAGATGCAGTCTCACAGGGATGAGAATTATGGGAAGATACATGGAAAGCAAACCAGGCATTGGCACGATGCTTTGCCAGGCTGATCAGCTCTTTGGAGAAGCAGGCTGAGCGCTCCTCTTGTGCAGCTGATCCACTTCCAGCTCCTCTGGAGCTAACCCTCTGCCCCTGTACAAGGACTGCAGTGTTCGATGTGCACGTAACACGTCAACAAATCAGCCTGGAACTCATTTTCAGTGTCTAAACATCGGGCATGCATCACAAATCAGATGTAATTAAATATTCAGCTCCTTTTTTAGTGCTACCCAAAGTGGTTTAATCCTGTGCTGACACAGAGCCCTGCTGCATACAGCTGTATTTACACAGTAGCTCAGTGTGGTCAAGAGGGTGGAAAGCTGCACTGCAAACTTAATCATGTAACGAGCAAGGCTCTCTTATCTTTTCATTCCTCCAGTTCACAGGATAATGATTTTTAAACCCCAAAGCCATAGATGTGCTTCATCATTTACATTTTTAGTCTTCCTGGATTTGCTGTTAAATCCGTGAAGGATGTGCCTGAACATAACCAAAAGCTTGTTAAGAAACTTTTTGCAGTTTTAGGAGAACTGTTTTGGAATCTTTGCCCCGGGACCATCTCCTAAGGTGGCTGCTGGATTGTGTCTCAAACTGCTTACATTTATTCTGCTGTCAAAAAATTGTGCTGGTGTTGGTTTTTCTTTATAATCCACCACCCTCCACGCACGGCCAATTCAACTCCGTGCCACCTGCCTCAGCAGAGAGTTTGTTTCCGCGGGTACATTGGCATTTGCCTTTCAGAGCCAGATGTCGCGGCTGATGTCAGATGTACGCTCGCTGATGGCTGCGGAGAGGCAGCACCGGCAAGAGCTGGAGCAGGCAGAGCTGGAGAAACGGGAACTAATGGAGCTGCTGAGGGGGCTGCAGAAGGACTGTCGATTAACTACTACAGAAGGAAGCAAAAAGTCAACAAATTTCCGCCCTCTGACGCGACTGGAGAGCGTGAAACGAAAACCTCGGGAAGTTACAGTTATCTGAACACAAGTAAGCTCAAAAAGCATTTTCTTCTCATCTCTGTGACCACCTGGCAGCTTTTTCTACTTTCTATGAACGACTGGT
>JANHFX010000069.1:19785-31012 GCA_027560015.1 Chloroceryle amazona | reverse complement strand
AGTCAACAAATTTCCGCCCTCTGACGCGACTGGAGAGCGTGAAACGAAAACCTCGGGAAGTTACAGTTATCTGAACAAGTAAGTTCAAATAAGTAAGCTCAAAAAGCATTTTCTTCTCATCTCTGTGACCACCTGGCAGCTTTTTCTACTTTCTATGAACGACTGGTAAATTCTATGTCATTTACTTGCGGGTTTGTTTTCTTCTAAATGTGGATTACTACCTTACTTCCTTCGGAGCCCAAAAATAAATGGGAGAACTTTTTCACAGGGAACACTGGGCATTAAAGACAGTAATTGGCAAATACACTTTCAGCTCATGCTCTTATAAAAAGAGGGAAGGAGGCTGCCTTTGTTACCTCTGCAATGCATCATTTACGGGACTCTTCCCAGCCTGAAAGCGAGAGCTTTTTAAAGGCAGATACCTCACGGTTGTTTCCTTCCTGATCTGTTATCGTCCATTTAAGTCTAGTTTATGCTCATGCTTCAAACAGAAAGAAAATGGGATCATTCAGTAATGACATTCGGGAGGTACTTCGTTTTGGGAAAAGTCAGTAAGAGAACTAGTAAATCAGTAACAGAAATGAATGGACGTGGCTTATTTGCAGTCCATAGAAGATCTGTTTCAGAGCTGGAAAGAACAAACTTTAAATTGTCTTTCTACTGCTACGTAACAGCTTCAGCAGAGATCGACTTTTACATCAGAGCTTCTCTGATGATAAACACTTTAGGGACTCCTAACAAAGCCCAAGGCAATAGAGTCATCTAAAACCTTTTAAATAGATGTGTGGGTACCTTGGAGTTTGGGGATGGGGGAGAAACTGCCTTGTATTTTAAAATGTGAAGCTTTTAAATGTGAAAGTATCAGCTCTTTCTACAGAGTTCCTTAAGCTTTAGAACAGCCCACGTGGCACTGGGTATCTTTAAAGCATATATAAAGGTCTAGAGATAAATAATCTAGATAAATATCCTTTTCTTTCGGCAGCTTTAAGGCTACCTGACCGTTAATATCCGCAACAGGAGGATATTTGCACAGCCACTCGGATTCTGGACACCTTTGCTAGTACTCAAGTTGGCAGTTGTGTAAGATCTGGGATTTTCCATCAGACCACAAACTCTGACTCAAGGTGGCATTTGCCTGTGAAGACCGCAGGAGAAATGCACAGTTCTGAGGCCTTTCTCCTCACGCAGCCCGTTCGCGCTGTTCTCGGTGGTAGGACTAAGCCATATTCTCTCGTTCAGCAGTTCAGAGCCTGGCCTCCTGTTTACTGAACGTGCTAAATCCACTGGGAACTCTCGGGAGAGCGCGTGCAGCTGCAGCAAGGTGACCGAGCTGGTAACTCAGCCAACAGCTGACTGCCCGTGCCTCGCCCTCGCTCGGAGCGACACTTCCGTGGCCAACAGCACAACCAAAGAGAGAGGCAGCGGCCTTCTTAGCACATGAACTACCTTGAGAAGACTTGTGGTCAGAGCTGTCTCCATTTCAGGCATTGGTAACTCCTCCTTGCTTGCTCTTTCTGCAGTACCCCTGAAGCAGATGTGCACATGCTTAGAAACTGACAGAGAGAACTCACTGGGAAAGCTGTTTGGTTGGGTTTTCTGAAACAGAACATTCCCAGTAAGGATTGTGTCCAGATATTTACCTGTTTTCGTTCCTATAGTCTAGATTAAATTCCAACCTTTGGCAGTATTTAGGTTGCTGTAGCAGTCGGACTGACTCGTGACCTCGTACACAGCCATATTTAACAGCCTGAAACGCTGTCCCGTGGGCCGACCTTCACTCCCACCAGCCGTTCAGGGGGCAGTTCACAGTGTGCTTCTAAAGCTCGGAGCTGGCGAGTAAGAATGCTTTCATTGTGTTCTGGTTAAGCAGGCTGTTAGCCTCTGGTCTGGGTGACTGCTTCAGCATTCATGCTGATTCTGAAGCTTCTTGGCAACACCAGATTTCACGTTCCTAGAATCAGTCGGTGCTTTTCCGTGTGTGTGCTGCAGCTGTGTGGTTCTGTGATGTGATTTTATCTACTGCGCTTCACGTGAAAGAAGAAAATTACTTCAAATTCCTGTAGAGCTCAGAAGAGCTGGATTATCCTTCCCGAGTCTAAGGCAGTAACGATCACCCAGCCTTTTCTGCTCTGACCACAGAAAAAAAGCAAGTTATTAGCTCTGCGCTTTCTCCATAATGGGATCTCTGCCTTGGCTGGTTTGAGGAATTCCACCCGCCTATTTATGACTAAATTCCTTCCAGTAGAGGAAATAGGCTTTACTGAATATTTACTTAGTTGCTCTGCTGTCCGTCCCCTAAGTGACAGACACAAAACTGCGTGAGAAAAACGCGTGCTGGGCAGCAAGGACGGACTTTGTGCTGCACAACCTGTGTGGCTTATTGTCACCAGCTCTGGAGAGTCTGCACTTCCAGAGACCCCGCCACACTTGGGGCCCACCTGCTGCTGGAATGACCTGTCCACGTGGTTTTCCTTTAGCAGGGAAGCAGCATTTGCAGAGATTTTTTGTTTGAACGGGCACACAGTTGGTAATAGCATCAAATCCCTCCAGCTACCTTAAAACTTAAGCCCATTCCGCTGTGACTCCTGCAATTAACATTTTCCTTTGCTAACGAGCCCCTCACAGGTGGCTTATGCTGAAGCATGGTCATCATTTCACCTCTTATAATGAACCAGGATGAAGTTAACCCATTATGTTAATATTTTATCCGCTTTCAGCTTTTCCACGTGTGTATTACACAGCTTTTAATAGCAGCTGGCAGAAGTAAGGGATTTCTCCTCCTTCCTCCCTCTTTCAAATGGTCTGTCAATCCTTTTTATAAAAACTAAGGATCCAAACATTGTAGTAGATGTGATGTAAGTGAAGACATTCACTTGACAATGCTACTTATGTAGTTGTGATCCTATCTTAGGATTATAGGAGATGGTGCTGAGGGTGCATTGTGGGAGGGCTCTGGCACTGGATTACAGCCTGAGTGTTCTCATACTCAATCCTACCGTAGTCAGTTCCATTTCCAGCCAGGTGGAGCCCTTACCGAAGCAGACCAGGAGCCCCACAAACAGCTGTTGTAGTTTCAGTTGCTTCTGCTGGCACTTCTGTTAATTATGTGAGACTACAGGGTATTGCAAGCAGATGGGCAAATCCTTATCCTACAAGAAACTGGGTGAAAAAGAGCAACACTAAGGGTGCACTTAAAGAAATTCACATTCTTACCACAAGCAGGTGGTAAGATTGAAAGAAAAGCAGTGTTTACCTATTTATTCTGAAGAACCAAGAGGCCAGTAACACATAAGCTAGCTTCCTTAAACCGACTTCTCCACTGGAGACAAAATTTCCCTTCCTTCCTCTTGCCTTTAGCATTAGAGCTGCATTCCTTGTTCTCGGGCACACCTGAAGCAGAAAAAGGTCGGTGGCCTTGGCCTGTCACTGCTGGGGTTACTTTACTTGGGACAGAAAATGTCATCTCAGGAGAGCTCCTGGTAGGTGTAGATGAGCTGCAACAAACGTGGGACTGAGGGCCGTGCATCTTGAGTTGGCTGTGGGAGGGCTGAGGAAGAAATTTTGCTGGACTTCCTAATTAAGGCGATGGGTTTTTGTTAGTGTGATTCTAGATGAACAGTCTCAGGAGAACCTGGTAGCTCCCATGTACAGGAGCTGCTTGTCAGCACAGAAGGGAATGGAATCACAATCGAGCAAAACACCCAATATACTGAAGTACCATGGCCAAAAGTGTGTTTTCTTTCAGGTGTTTTTCGGAAGTTTAATATAGTAATAGAGCCCAGGTGGCAAACAGTTCCTGAGCTTTCCATAAATGGGCAGCCTTGCCCATCAGCTTTTCCATGTGCTGTCCTCTTGGATGTTCCTGGCTCGGTGCTTTCCTGCAGCTGTGCTACACAAAAGGAGCAGTACTCGCCTTGCCTTCCTCCCGCACTGCTGCCTGAGGAGATGGGGCAGGGCAGGGAGATTTTACCCCAGACAGATGCCTTTAAGAGCTACAATTCTATGCAACTTTCTACTGACAAGTAAACATTGAACTGTCTTCCAGCGTATGGGTCACTGCCGATCTCTTTACCTTTTCTACCTTTGTATTTACTAGCAGGGAAAACTGGGCCGAGCGGATCTTCTCTGGGCTGTGAAAGGAGCAGTAACACTTTGTATCACTTTGACGTATGCTTTGTATACGATTTGAACTAATAAAGGGTCTACACCGTAACTGGTACAGTGTGGTTCACTTCTTCCTGAAGGCAGAGGGAGCAAAAGTTGAAAACTCACAGACTGCAGGAGCATGACCCTCCCGTCCTGCACAGGCAGCGGGATAATAAACTGGCAAGAACAGAGAAACGAACTCTGTGTCCAGCAAGTGAAGTGATCTCATCCCTAATGCAGGTTTTTCATAGCCACTCCACGAGCCCCTACGGGAGAGCACAAGAAGCTGTCAGCTAGAGCTGCTTTGCTTCAACCAGGGACAGTCTGGACACCCCGAATTCAGCCAGCTCTGCACTAACTGCCTCGAGGGAGCTCAGAGGGGAAAGCGTCCCTGGCACAGCTACTGCGAGCAGCCCAAGGGCGTGCAGATAACCCCTTGATCTGCTCACACCTACCCCGCTGCAAGACGACCCCGCTCTGGTGCGCACAGGGGACCTGGGTACTCGCCCCTAGGCCTGGAGGAGGGAGAAGTGGAAGGCAGGGTGGATCTGCGCTGCCTTACGCGCTCCTCCAAAGCGTTTGCTCCTCAGGTGCGTGTGCAGTTCACCAACCGGGGTGCTGACAGGGGCACCAGCCCCTTCCCGGCTTCTGGTGCTCCAGCCAGGAAACAAGACTTGAAAAATGGCTTTTGGGACAGAGTATAAAAAGCAAAGTTTTATACTTCAGGTGTTATTTACGTATCGTAGGAATCCAGTTTAAAGAGGCAAACCAAGTAACAGGTCCCGAGTTTTAAACAGCATTGTTTCAAGTTGAATTTATCCAAGAAAGGAACTGCTTTGCACGGATGGGTGACAGAACTAAATTCATTAAAAACAAACCAAAAACCATGATAGACAGATACTTCTTTTTCAAGTTAACTAAATTTACAGAGCTTCTATACATCGGACAATTAAACCAACGCTTTATTTCCCCCTGGTTTGAATAATGACTGCGTGACATGCCATGTATTTTAAGCTTTCCAGAACCAGTACTGAATATTTACATAATTATTCCATGCTTGATGCTTCTCTTTGCTTTTCATTTCAAATTCCCTGACAGAAAACAAATGATTCATATCCCTGCTAGTTTCCAACAGAGGAAAGTCTCTCAAAAAATAAAACAACCTTAAAGATGGGGTCTAAAGAAGCCAGTCAGCTTTAAAAGTATTTATGCCAAGTGCTCCTCTAAAAAACAGCATTAAACCCGGTAATGCCTGTGAGAGCTCCACCCCTTGTAGTCATCACAATGCCATTATTAGTAAAATGACCTCTTCCTGTTATTTCACCGTTCAGAAAATTATTAAACATGAACAAAGCTTTGGAGTGGAAGCCAAAGGATGTTGAAGCGCGTACCTTTGTGAACCGATGCTCTTCCCTTTAACTGCACCCACTCAATTAAGAGATGTTTACCCCTTTCCTAGGTTAAGTCAACTGACGTCGTGCACACTGATCAATCGGCGCCGTGCAAAGGGCTCGCTGCGCAGAGCGGGACGCTGTCCCAGTCTCCACCCAGAGAAAGTGCACCTAAGAGGGGGGAGCTGTGGTTCAAAGACAAACCGATTTAATTTAGCTAAAAACAAAACAATTCAAATAAAACTCCATTTAAAATACTGCCATACTTTGGGAACACTTAGCACAGAGCGGTGAGGTTTATGAGTCTAGGTGGACAAGCTGGCCCCAGTATGTTATAATTACATCAAGTATTTCCTCAGATGAAGGCCCCTTAATAGCACTTTCCTAACGTCAAGAGGCCAAAGCTGAAGTGCAAGTGGAGTCTGCTGTGGCTGACGGCAGATCTCGCTCGTACAACTTGGAGAAGGCCTTTAGGAAAGCCTAGCACTCCTCCCCAGAAATGCAGAAAGAGAATTCGTTCAGCCCAAGGGAAGGCAAACCTGTAAAAAGCTCCCTTCAATCACCCAATTCATGATGAAAATAAATTTAGAGCTGAGTGGTAACAATTCTTTACAAACTCCTACTCGTCCAAGCGTTTCTTTTCCCCCTGTATCTCAGACTCATTACAGAGACAGATCCAAGCCCTCCAGCCCAAGGGAAGGGTCAGCACCGCTGCGTCGCTACGCAGTGGTTCCGTGGATGTGCCCGTCTCTCTTCTCTCCTTCCTCGGTGTCAGGCAGCAGAGAGGCAGGCGACCCATCAGCTCCAGGCCCACTGAGGGTAGGGTATCGTGCCTTTTATCTTCCACGCGTGCTCTGTCTCCCACGGACACAACCCTTGCACTCCTACTGCATCAGCTGGAGTTGTGAATTCCAGAACGTTACCGCACTCTCCCCGGAGTCAATGATGCATTTTCTACTATTTCAACAGATCTGGGATCTGATTGAAGCGTCCGATCGCGTTACCAAAGGTGTACGGCACCGCCTCCAGACATGACAGGTACATTTGTGTTCTCTCACGGGTCCGTTCATCTCCGTCGATCAATCTTCCAGCACCTGCTTCAATCACTGCTGTCAGATGGAGCTTTTCATTCATCCAGGCTGGCTTAAAAAAAAATAACAAAAAAAGGGCTGATGGCTCTAAAACCTGAAAGAAAAAACTAAAAAGCTGAACTTGCCTCAGGTATGTATATCGGGGTTTTCATTTTCTCGCAGTAAGAAGTCACACACAAAACACCTGTACCTTTCTTTTGGCACAATGAATATTTTCAAAGTCCTTCAAGTCTTAACTCAGAGGTTTTTGCTGAGTATTGTCTACGGAAATCCACACAAAAAAAAAATAATAAAAATTAAACCGTTCTTTCAAAAGGAGCAAAAAAAATTTACAGTTGTACACAAAAAGTCTTGAATTTTATTGAAATTTCAAGTCTTGTATCAAACAAAAAAAGCTTTTCTTCAGACAAAAATATTCTCTTGGTGTCCTCCAGGTACCAGTCGCTCTGAATTGGTCCTTTAGTGCCGCTGCTTGCTTTGTCACCTTCACAGAAGTCCACATGGTGGGGCCGGCAGTTCCTTTAGGTCTCATTTATCGCGTGAAGGAACGAACATGACGACCTCTTCCACTGCCTCCACTAACAAACTTCCCTCTCGAGCCACCACTGCTACTACTATTAGCACTTGTCCAAGACGGTCCAATTCCTCCCCGGCCTCTGGAAGCACGATCGCGAGGACTCGGTCGGTAGCCTTAAAGCAAAGAAAAGTATACTCAGTTGGAAAAAAAAAAAAAAAAAAAAAAAGCCCTAGGCGGAGTAGCTGCTGCGAAAGCATAAGAAACAAAAACAAGATGAGACACAAACCGGGTCTGTTTTCTCCTTTTAATTTTCACTTCTTTTAGGCAAGCATTTTCACTGTGATTGGCTCTATCATTACCATGTAGGTACGAAGACAACTGACTTGCGAGAGTCTGAATGCACAATTAGGATTCTGCGATCGCGAGGTCAATTCAGCAAGTTTTACGGATTACAGGGCGGGTCGTACGAAAGCATGTATCTGACAGTCTCAGTGACAACTGTTCATATATGCTTAAAACATTTGCTGAATTTCAAGGTGTCTGCAGCATCCTTGTATGGTTTCATTTGTAAAGCAAAAATGAAATTCAAGGAATTTTCTATAGTTCGATGCCCATATGAATACCATGTACCTGCTGAACTTAATGGTCTCAGTGGTGGCAGTGGACCCCTGTTAAAATTGCTTTGGCCACCTCTACTGTCATTGTAGGTTCCCCTGGGCGTACTCTGTGCACTCCAACTTGAGCCTCGAGCGCCTTCACGACGGCTGTAATTTCCTAGACGGGGAGAGAAAAACCCACACGCTGTTGAGTACACCTCACATTTTGCTTTGCTTTGGGTTTCGTTGGTTGGTTTCTGTTGTCTTCTCCATTTCAATCTTCACAATACTCGGGGTGGTGAGAGTACTATGAACTTACTCAGATAGATAAAGCTACTCTGCATCGACAAGCCCTCAGTATTCCAAGTCTGCAGGTTAAGGTATTATACACAAGTGGGGGAAAAAAAAAAACCAAACTGTTTTTCAGACAAGCTCAAGTTTTAAAGACTTCACCTCATCTCGTGCTTGGATATTTTGTTTATAAATGAATATAGATGCCTCTACACTTCCAGGTTTTGTGAGGAAGTAAATCCTAGTGTTTCTAACTTTACTAAATGGAAGTTTTTTCTTTTCCTACTGTGCAAAGACTTGCCCTAATTATGGGATGGGGGGGGAAGGAATGCAAACTTGCCTATATATGAAAGAAGCTTACTGCTCTGTAGCTAGAACCTGCAGGTTCACAGAAAATCACATCTTGTTTTGGTCAGGATCTTCCATTCTTTTATTAAAAAGCCCGATTTAAACCCAGAGATGTCTTGTGATGCAAAATGGTAGAGAGGGCTTTTTCTTTATCTGACTGCATCCCCGAAGCACACCAGCAGCTGCCACCAGCTAACTCCCCCTCTCCTACGAGACGAGAGAGGCAACGCAGGAACCTGCAGCCTTGTTCCAATCCCACGGCACTTGAGAGAACCTCTTGCCAGTGCTGAAGAACTTATTTCAACCACACAGCTTCAGGAACACGTTAGACCAGGATAATTAACTGCTAGCAAACTGGGTTGGTGTTACTGAAGCATTTTTAGCATTCGTTTACTCCAGTTCTAAGAGAGGAAACAACATACCTTTGGAAGCAGGTGGTGTAAAGAACCTGTTCTGACTGTGAAAGGCTCCTCGTCCTCCACGGTTCCCCGAGAACCCACCACGTGAAGAAATCTTCTGCGACACTTTCGGGGGCCTTTTGGCCGGTGGTATCCCATCTGGAGCAACCACTTCTTTGCTCTCCGCAGCAACAAAATCATCCACGTGCATGGAGGGCGGCCGGCTCGTGTTCTGCTTCCGCTGCCGGAAGATATCGTGCGGTCGAATTCCTTGTCCAAATCCTCCCCTGCCTCTTCCTCTCGGTGGCGGCACGACATGAGCTCTCTTTGCAGGCTCTATGTACTCAGATTTTCCACTGTCACGACAAAACGTGATGTAGTTAATGTAAAAAAAAAAGCATTCATACTGAAGAGGGGCGTGCTCCGCGTTGGAGACGCCGTCTGACGGGTGACGTTTCGAGAATATAGAAATCACAGCTGAACACACAAACTCTTCACTAACTAAACTCCTCTTACCTCGAAGTTATGAAGGTCTCATGCTTGTGCTTGCCAAGTTTGAAGCCCTTCGTGGTTTTTGTGCGGCCAGGAGATGAGGGTTCTGACAAAAATGACCTCTCCAATTCAGCCTGCAAGTCAAAGTCACTGCAGCCCTTCTCCGACAGTTCAATTAAGTCAACTTTTACCTGTGATGAGAGAGATCAGTTTTATCACAGCAAGCATTACCAGCACCTCTGAAGAAGGAAACGTGCTGCCCTGGGATGGAGGAGATTCTGCTAGGGTCCCTCTGCTGAAGCAAAGAAAGGTCCACCCTCTACCTTTTCATGCAGCAGTGTGGCCCAGAACCAAAAGCAGCAGTTAGAAAACCAACAAGCAGCAGAACTGCAGCAAAATTGCATCACCCCCAAGTCAAGGGCAGAGCTTTCAAGCAGGAGCACTTGTCCCATCACTAAATGACCTACAGGGAGGCACTCTTGCTTAAGCTACAGTCCTATAAATTATTAATGCTGATTTTATACCGTCGTCGGCAGGTTTGGTTTTGCTTCAGAAGTTGAAACACAAAGTATCCTTGGATGTAAATTGAGAGTAAAACTAAAAAAGAACTAAGCCCACGAAGTATACAGAAGCTGGTTGGCTCACAGACAGAAGTTGGAACACTGACAATGGCTTAGTTTAAGTAAGAAAAAAAAGAAAGAAAATGTCATTTTGAAAAATATGCAATGAAAGCTTAGATTCTAAAAATCGAGTTCCAAATGCTGTGAAGTTTTTGTGCAAGTAGTTTCACATACTACTGCTGGGGTTTCCACTCGGTCACAGCAGAACAAAGAATTATGATTTTAAATGTAGCCACCGGGCTGTTGGGATAGTCCTGTGGTGATGGAAGAGGAGGAAGGGAAAGCAGGTTAGCACCAACACAGCCACTGCTCTCAAGGGGTGACTGCTACAGTCCAGCGCCGCAGAGGCTGCCAACTGCGCGGCTGCTTCCGAGCGCACCCGAGGCGCTCGATGAAAACCTCTAGCAAACGCCGACCCCCTGTGAGTGAGAGTTTACAGGGGGGAGCCCAGGGAAACAAGCTGCTTGGCCATCTCAATTTCTGCTGCTGCTAGCTCAGGTGAACCCTCATTTTGAAACCCACTTCAGGTACAGGAATGAAGCCTATTACCATATCCAGATCAGTGTCTATTTCTTCAGCCTGAAAAGGTGAGAACCACATGGACTTCAGCTGGTCATCCATCACGTCTGCCAACACGTAAGTAGTCCTGCAACAAAACAATGCCAAATGCCTGTTTGGGTTGTGAACTACAGCCAACTGCAACATGGACAGCATTACAGAACCTGGAGTGAACGTCGCTGCCTCGCCCTTGCTGCTTCCTGCAACTAAATACGCTGGGACTAGCAGGCAGTACTGACAACAGTGCTCTTTAGACACTCTTTGGAGTAACTCGTGCATAAATCTCTGCACTTCCTTAGTAAATCACAGAGAGGATGGTCACACTTAACTATTTTACCTGTTGTTAAACAAATTCTGCAGCGAGTCTGGCGCAGAAAGAATGGGCTCGACATCTTGGTCACTCAGCGGGCAAGAATCGCCCGCCGATTCCAGCATCTGCCTCACTCCAACGATGTTGTCCAGCAAGGATTCGAGGCCATCATCTTCCTTAGAACGATCCTAAGTCAACACAGCACAAGTCAGAACTTCTCAGAGAAGGAAAGATGCTTTTATTAATTATAAAAATAAGAAAGGGAGGGTATTACACAAAACAGTCTATCCATCCAAAAACAGCGACACTAAGACACTCGAGGAAGCAAACAGCAGAGAGCTCCTCAGCGTGCTATAAACCAAGCCATGCCACCACACACACATTCTAGTCTGCGAGGATGCTGAAGGGACTGGAACATCTCTGGTGAGGAAAGGCTGAGAGCCCTGGGGCTGTTCAGCCTGGAGAAGAG
>JANHFX010000069.1:0-19272 GCA_027560015.1 Chloroceryle amazona | reverse complement strand
TTCCTGTGTGGGCTGCCCTGGGTGACCCTGCTCTGGCAGGGGGGTTGGACTCAATGATCTCCAGAGGTCCTTTCCAAGCCAATTCTATGGCTCTAGTGATTCTCATAACGCCCATAACACAGCCCCAGAGAAGGCATCACCTCAGATTTTAATCAACAAGCTCCCTGCCAGAGAATTCCAGTGTGCTAAATGCCTGCTGTTTCTCATTCACCCCAGTCGTGGCTTCTGATCTACCACAGGCATAGGCAGCCAGGGAAGGGCCAGGAGGGAGCGTAACACCAGAGACTCGTTTGTGACCAACAGGCCATGGAGCAGCCATCTTATGGACTCTTCTAAATTAGCCATCTACTGCACGGCTGCCCTCAAGAGGTGGGATTAGATTTGAATATCAGGGTTCAGTTTGTGACTAGAGTCCGAGAAACGCTGGAGGCGCTGAACGTCTTCCAGACCAATCCCTCCCCAGCCTGAAGCAGGGCTATCACCAAAGCCAGGTCAGGTCAGCCACAACTTCCTCTAGTTATGTCTAAAAGCTTCAGCGACAGACTCCACGGCCCCTCTGAGCAACCTGCTCTAGTGCTGTGCTTCCTTCTCAAAGATGATTTTCTTTTTCCTTCCTAACGTCCACCTGAACCTCTGAAGCCACAATCTGGTGCCACTGCCCCGTGTGTTATCACCTGAAATTATCCAAAGGAGTGTAATTCCACCACCCGTTACTATCCTCTAAACAGCTACTACCTCTGAGACAGCTCCTCAGCCCTCTTCAGCCTGTCTTCCTCCTCCTCTCTCTACTGCACACGTGCTCTAGGTCCCCCACACCTTGGGAAAACACTCTTCAGTTGCCCTAGAGCTCTCTAGAACTGGCAAGAGCAACGCTGGCCAAAGGTGAACACAGCACTCCACGTGAGAGCCCACTGTGGACAGACAGAGAGGTCCCTTGTTGCTGACCACGCTCTCTCCAGGGTAGCTCGGAGCAGAATCTGCCTCGCTCGCGGCGACCATGCGCTGGTGGCCCGTGTTCATCCTCACATCCACCACAGCCACCTGGCTCTCTGCAGCCCAGGGCTGGGATAGTCTATATTGTTTTAAAAACACCCGGAGAAGCAAGACTGCAATATCAACTCATTTAAATTCTTTTACCATAACATGCTTTTCCAGATCGAGCAGCAGGTTTTCTGGGGTTTCTTCTTTGCTCTGCAGTAGATGTTTTAACTCTGCAGTAGTCAGACCCAGTGTTCTGCCTGGATGAGATCCGTCTGCTTCCATAAGGCTTCCATCTTCTCCACAACATCCCTGCAGTATTTGATGAGGGGGAAATAAATAGATATAAATATTCATTATACTTCTGGACCTCTAACCCCTTCGAATTCAAATGCACATTAGAGCAACTCTAGCAAAACAAGAACCCTCCCTCGACTTAAAAAATTATGATGTGAAGTATTTTAATCAAGTACACTTCAAAAGGCAAGTTTAGGTGCTGCATCACGACGAATGCAACCCTTCCCTACGTAAGCTGAGGTTTGTATCACAGAATTAACAAGTATTTCCAATTCCTTTCTCCATTCAGCAACTCTAACAGGATGCCACGAATCTATAACCCGAACACAGCAGCATGCCATTCACTTAGGAAATAAATGTCAAACAAGATGCCATTCTTCCTTCTGACAAAACCCTTTTACTCAACATACATTCTGCCCAGATTTCACTAAAATATAGAGATGGCACTAATGCCACTGATGGAAAAGCCTTACACAGCAACCTACACCGTCAACTGCTTTCTGAAGTAACTGCTCTGGAACGAGTCTCTCATTGCAGATTTCAGACAAACTCGGCTGCATTTTTAATATTTAATACTTATTAACTTACCAGTGTATCAGAGTTTAGAATCTGCCGCGTAAAATCCAAAAAAGAAGAGGCCAGTTCACCTGTGTCCTTGCTAAAACTAGTTATTACTCGCTTTAATACAGTGTACAGGGCACTGCTGTGTTTTCTTAGAGAGCTGTTTTCGTAATGGAAAGAAAGAAAACACTTTATTAGTGCATACATTGTGAGCATTCCATGTGACTTGTTTTAAGAAAACAACATATACGCAAAATAAAGTTGGGAAATCTTGCAATGATTGAGTTTTGATCGTGAAGCAGGAGCTCTGCTATTTTCTCTGTGCTAGGCTGTTTTCTCAGCTGTATTTCAGGCTGCACATTAGAGCTACACATGCCATAGCAATACCTCTAAAACCTGCAAGAAACTACATTTTCAGCTGTGGTGGAAAAGGGGATAGACGTGCAGGAATATTTGCTGGCACGAGGACTTTCTGTGTAAGGCAGGCCCATGTTTGCTGTTACCATTTCACTGCAAGCCACGGTGCCTGACCGCGCAGAGAGACTGGAAAGATCGTCCTCCCCGCAGACACAGCGAGGCTGGGCACTGACACCTTAGACGTTCGGCATCGTAGAACGACAGCATCTGTAACCTGCTTATTTCTCATGTGCAGGCTGTATAGCTTCTTGCAGTGTGAGCAGCACAGGTCTGTAGCACTGCTTAGAAGAGAGTTTTAAACAACCGTGTTTGAGAAGGCTCCAGGAACTGCCTTTTCCTCTTCAGGAACCTCGCAACTGTCTCGCCTCCTCTCTGCACCTCACCTTCAGTGGACAGAAACAGATCCAAGTAGAGGACAAGGAGTTCAGTGTCAAAATAACTGTCCAATACACGTGTATATTCTGTTCAAAAGGGAGTGGAGTCAACAGAAGTAGCTTTAAAAGAATAAAATGTTAAAAAGCCTTCTTACAAAAGCTTTAATTGCTTAGCGGTCAGAACCCTTGGGGAAATGCAAACTGAATCCCCTCAAAACAGAGGGGATGACAGACAGCTCTCCAACGTCACAGACAAGAGCTCTAACTGCTAAGTAACTCCAAAGGGAAGGACACGAGCACTGTATCTCATTCTAATGCTCCAGCCTTGGAGTGCAGAAACAGAGCGTACGAAACTTTTTTCAGTGCTTTCTTGGTTTCTTAGAAGAAAGTGCTCCTGCGTGCATACTGCAGGCTTTGTGCAGAGAGAAAATGGCAAGGGAAGGATGACCACAATACTGAGTGAAACACTGAAGCCCCAGAGTGAAATGAAATTTCAGATGCCTTATCCTCAACATTTCCTACCAGGTGAGCGGGAAGTTATTTCACATTGCTGAAGTTTTTAAATCATTGTCAGTTGCCAGCGAGATCTTAGAATACCACAAAATACCTCTTCAAGTGGTAGAAGCCATAGTCATGCTCTGTAAGGAACATCATTGTCCGGATACACGTCAGCAGACAACTGTAACTGCTCTCAGAATTAGTTAAGGTTTCCATCAGACAGTCACAAATTAAGGGCATCAGCTCTTTGCTCGGTAAGGAGTTGGAAAGCTGCTCTGATTCCGACACAGAACCTTCTGATGAACTTGGTAAAATGAGTGCAATATCCTATAAAAAAAAACCAACAGTATTATAGACATAGTAAAAAACCACATTGTGCATATCAGCAGCAAGTATAAACCAGTCAGAAGCACTAGGTTCTTCCAATACTCCTCTGTCATCTAATTCCAGTATCACAGTTTTTACTGACCAGTAAAATACTAATCCAGAGTTTCCTTTTTACTTTTGTTCTGTGAAGGGTTACAAACCATTGCTGATCCTTCCAAAAGGTGAAATGTGATAGCGGAGCCACAACTAAAAGCCAAAGCCTCACTGGATAATACGCACACGGTTTCTTGCCTAGGGAGTCAAACTCTGCCTCAATCTCCAAACATTCATCAGAATACAAGGAAAGGCTGAGGTCAGTTGGCTTGGAGAGCCTGGAGAAGAAAAAGCTGAAGGGAGGTCTCATCATAGAGAGGGAAGTGCTGGTCTCCTGCCTGGTAACCAGCGACAGGACACGGGATAAGGGAATGAAGCCGTGCCAAAGTTCAGACTGGGCATTAGGAAAAGGTTCATTCCTGGAACAGGCTCCCTGGGGAAGCAGTCACAGCACCAAAGCTGTCCAAGGAACACCTAGACAGTGCTCTCAGTCATACTGTTTAGTTTTAGGTAGTCCCGTGAGGAGCAGGGAGCTGGGCTCTCATCCTCACAGGTCCCTTCCAACTTGAGATACTCTGTGATTCTGTGGTTCTAGGAAAATCAAGAGGCTGCAGACAGCACCTGGAAAGTTTAAGATCTACCACCCCCTCCACATTTTACACAAAATAAACCAAGACTGACTTTCATACTGAATTTGCATGGGCAAAGAACTCTCATTTATATGCAAATGGCTGATTAATCTCTGCTGCCCAGTAATGCCCAAATGTCTTTTGATAAGCGGGTAAGCACTACAGCAAATAAATACACACGACTAGTAAGGCAAATGGCATGCAAATCTATGCATGCACCTGTGAGAAACTACCAGGCCTAGCCTATGAATCAGTTTTCAGCCAGTATTTCTTACCTTGCTATGGTAGCTGGTGCTTTCTTTTTAAATGGTGGAGTTTTATCAGAGCAGCATATCGTACATAAATATATTTGGAAAGCATTTTTAAGAGGCTTCAGTTAGATAACTAAGAGTTATTTATTCAGCTAGGTAGGAGGTGAATGGTGACAACACAGGTTTTGCCAGTATCCCACAAGGAGACAAGACATCCTTCTCTCAGCTGAGGGGACTGTCAGTGTTGTGCCATTCAGATCCTGCTCTCTAATGAGTACCAGAATAGTGCACGTAGTGCTAAGGAGATAGCATAAAATGAAAAGATTTCCACTGCAAAGCCCCACGACAGCAGGTCTGCCAAAGCAGCCGACCGCACACGCTTCATCTTTCTGTGTTTTCACAAAGTCGTTGCTTTTATTTCATTTTTTTCGTTGGAGAAAAAGCAGGGACCTAAGAAATAACCTCATTTAAATCATCTCCTGCAATTATCAACATAGCTTATGCATTAAATATAGAAAATACCTGATCGCAGAGGGACTGCAAAAGGGAAGTTACATATTCAGCGCACTGCTGATGAGTGACGTTGTCCCCGGTCGATCGCATCATGGCCAAGAGCTCCTGGAAAATCTCTGCGTACTTTTCATCACCTTTAGTAGTTCCACTGATAAGATGCAAAATAGCCAATTTACAAGCTTTATGTGAAGCCAGGGCATCCAACAGAGCAAGCAATCGAGTGGTCTGTCCAGTGTACTGCTTCTCTTTGTCTTCTGTGTTGCTGAAAGGATACCAATACGCTTTGAAAGAGCTGGTTTAAAGTGATCTAAAAACTCTAAAAACCACCATTACAGGAGTCATGTAATCCTGCACTTCAAGCCAAACCGAACAAACAAAACCAAACCAAAGCCAAAACCCACAAACCAAAACCAAACAAAAAACCCAAACCAACAAAAATCTCACAAACAAACAAACAAACCCAAAGACAACTTGGGTTCATACTTAAAAACTTACAGTTTCATTTCCTCTTTGAAAACTCCTCAACTTTCACTAAATGGCTTCCAGTTGCATCATAAATTACCTAATCTAGTTTATATTTGACATGCCACAGGGCATCCAATTGTATACGGATGGATATCCTTTTATATAAACACTACCTCATCCTACCTGGATAATTATGCTTTCAAGTAAACAGTGCTCACTGTTTCAAAACCCTCTGAATTTGTAGTATTTGCCTTCCTCAAGCTCAGAAAAATCTACACATTTTCCTGTTGGCACACAAATCCCAGTATGGCAAACTTTACTGGACTGCTTTTCTCATTTGCATCAGATAGGTCCTTTAGGAGCACGCCACAGATGAAATCAGGCCTTGTAAGGACAGCCTGAAGAAAATCTTCCTTAAATACTTAGCCATAAACATATAAAATGAAACTGCTCTCATCACAATTTAGAAGTATGAGATGGTACCTTGGCAACACTAAGCATTGTCAGGACACAATTTATAGCACTGGACTGAGAGCTCATGCAGTGTGTGATGGTGAAACAGTATTTCTGAAAGTATTTTCCTCCTGCTAAATCTACTACACAGAACCAAGGTAACAGTTCATTAAAGAAATCTTTGCAATAGAAAACAAAGTTACCTTTGGAGGTCTTCTACAATCAGATCCAACACGGTCCTCATGATAAGAAGAGCAGTGGGCGAAGCCAAGTCACACAGCTGAACACAAATGCGTCTCAACATGTGCTGAATAGGCTGGCAAGAGGAACCAGAGAAAGATCGAACTATCTCTTGGATCAGCTTGGCCTGCACATGAAGATGCATACTCCACAGCTTTCTGGTGTTGAGGGCCACAGAAATATCGTGTGGTTCAATTACCTGCAGGCACAGAAGGACAGGAGGTTTTTTCCCTTTCAGCTTTTATCATAAAACCTGAATTCCATCACAAGGTATCAACAAAGACTGAGCACCATGCCCTCATCAAACACATGGAGTGGCATTTCATTATTGTCACTGAACAACAGGGCACAACTCCAGCAAACCAGGTACTCTCTGGGGAGCGTGGGTTGTCACATGCCTTTTATACTCTCTTCTTCAAGACCCCAGACACAAGATTCATGCCAAAAGGAAAGCCTTAATATGCTGAGCGTTTGGCATTCAGGGTTAAACTCAAAGGTTTCACAGACTATTGTTTAAGTGATAGAATGGGAGTCTAGATAATTTCACAAGGGACAAAAGAACAACGTACGGCTGCTAATTTTAGAAGATGCTCCAAACAGCAATTGTGTTTCTGTTAACTTCAGGGAATCTGTGTGTACACCAATGCTTTACAGAAACTTCACCTATCTGGTTTATGCATCATTAACATTCTTTAGAAACTAAATAAATCTGAATTATACCTGAGTCGTCTGCATGGGCAGTGGAAGAGGCAGCAATTCTGAAAGCAGGATAAGTCCAGAGAAAAAGCCTTCGGGAATTCTCACGATGGAAGAGAGAACTTCCTTCAGCATTAAAGACCAGGTATTGTTTGCCAAAGTTTCTTCAGAAATGGTAAGCTTTTCGTTAACACCTTGTGTAAAAGTCAGCAAGATATCAACAATGTCATTCTGAATTTTCTGTTCATCGCTGTCTAAGCGGCCTGAGAGAGGAATAGAACACAGGAGCATGTGCAAAGAAACAAGTGCTGATGGAACACGCATGTCTTTGAATTCAAAAGATCCACCCCTCAGGAGTTCTGTCAGCATTGTTTTCAGGAGGGTAAGCGTACAACGGGCCATAGAGATAGTGGTAACCCTGTGAAGCGTGGTGCCCATGTTGACATGGAGTCGCCAAGGCTGAATCAGTACGCTGTTCAGCTTCTGTAACACCCGGATGAAGGTGTCCATCCCCTCAGAAGAAAAGAGCTGAATAACTGCAAGATTCCATTTAAGGTCTTTCTGTTGACCTGTAAGGAAAAGAAGTAACATTTCTGTGTCTACTTTCTCCTGGGCAATTACAGTTACACTTTAGACATGTTTAAACAGAAGACTCGGGGAATTAAGGTGTCTTTGTTAAGCAGGACAAATACATCAAACATACCTTCTACTAGAGGTGGAGGACACGCAACATGACAGAGAACACGAAGTGCAGTCGGAAGACCAACTCCATCTGGGGTCATCAAACTGTCGATATTCTTTCAGGAAAATAAAAGAATAAAGAAGAATCAAAGGCATGTCACAAGGAGCCACTTTACAACAAGTGTATTCGAGTTCTCTATTTAGTTACCATAAGTATTCCACAAAATTTAAGTTCAATTATTCCACCTTTTAGAGAGCAGGAGCAAATATGGCAGGAGCAAATAAAAATGGGAGGGTCAACGTTTGAGTTACGGTCTTATGGGAATCTAAAAGATTTTAATAGTCGCGTCTTTGCATCAAGCAGTTACCTTAGATTTTGTTTCAGTAAATATTGAGTGCAAGAACTGGCCTAGATGATATGCTTCACTCAAAACATCTATTTGGGATAATAATATATATTTTTAAGTATCATGCGTTAGTACATACCTAAAAAAAGTTACAAACTAGAAAAGGCCTAAGCTTATAGATCACAACTGAAATACAGCATCTATCTGTGTTTTACTAACCTGTTTGATATATTCAATGAGATTTGGAATACAGTTTATTTCAAATCTAAGGTTTTTCAAAGGTTCAAGCCACTTGCTGAGCTCTGCAGGAAAAAAAAAAAAAGAAAAAGACTTAAGTAACTTGTCAGTGCATTTGTATTTTCAACAAAAATGTGTTTTATTTACACAACAGGTACTAAGGCCAAATGCTTGTGAGGTATTCGTTGCTGTTGTAGCCAGCTGAAAAACACCAACAAAAATAAAACTTCAGAACAGGCAATAAACCTCACACATACAGACAAAATCTAGCTCAAGTCAAGCTGAACATTCAAGTGATTTTCATCTTATTATCTGTAATTAAACATACTTTATGAAATAAGACACTAAGGATCAAACCATCAGCTTAAAAAAAAAAAGCCATCAAGAGCAAGGACCAAAAGAACCCCTCTCTCTTAATGTACTTAACAGGTTACTACAAACTGAACACACCATTCCTATTAAATGCCCAAATGGAGCCAATCTCTGCACCAGCAACACACAGGCACTCTGCAGGTCCTTCTAGATGAACAGTCTCTCAGTCCAAAATAACCCAAAATTCCTAATTTTCTGAGACGAGAGACCTAAAGTTTTAAAATTTGCAGTTTCTGACAATATTTAAAAGAAGGTGAAGGTTCTGAGGTCAAGTGGATATGAACGGACAACTATTCTCAGACTGATTTCATTATGTAGTTTATCAAATTAGCCTTGCTTCTCCTGAGACCAGCTGATGATCAGGTGAGGAGCACAGGAATAAAAGCATGGAACAGGAGGGAACTCAAGTAAAGCTCTGTATGTTTTTGAAGAGATTATTGGTCTGTCCATATGAGTCAGTTAAGCAGCGCAAGGCGCAACCCTGGACGTCAGAGTTTCAATGTTCAGGTCTCGGAACAGCTCCCAGAGGGATTTTTCCAAACGACCTGGGCCTGATCTGCGAGTCAACACAAGCCAGGGAACACATCAAGGCATGGTCTGGAAGTCCAAAGATGTGGCAAGAGGATTAACATGGACTATTCCATGCCAGACACCCTAGGTGCCAGAAGACAGCCCAGGACTATTTATTAGTATATTTTATAAAGCTACATCACTAAAGAGAACGACAAAAATAAAAGTCAGCTCGATGAGTCCACTTTTACTAAAATCTGCTGCTCTTCCAATACAGAAATAATTTCAAGCTTCCTGCAAATATCCAATAGTAGTTAATATTACTTGTGAAATAATTAACTATGAAGACTCTCCTATCTAACCTCCATTTAAAGAAAAAGTACACATTATCTTAGTGACTGCAGCTGGAAAAGAAATGTCATTACACACATGATCCACATCAGATGACAGTGAAGCACCAATCCCCCACATAAGAAAGGTTTCTTCTACACATTGGAACAACTCAGTTGATAATGACACATACTGTACCTTGCAATTTCGTGTTATTTTCATCTGCTTTACAAAGCTTCAGCAAAGGCACTGAATGCTGTTCCAGCATTTGGACGTCACTGGAAGATTGAACCACCAGCAAAACGAGGATGCAGGCGTAATTGTAAGCAACTGACTTCTTGGACTTTGAGTCTCTGAAACAACAATAGGGGTTTACTTAGATCTCAGCTGGTACAACTGGATATCTGTTTTCATTTCACCCCTCAAAATCCACCTACAGAACTTTTACCTTCACTGAGGATTGCCCCATTAAATAGCAACCAAAAAAAAAAAAAAAAAGACCAAAACAATGTTCTCCAGTGCTTTTTGAGAAGTGAAAGCTTTCTTTTACAGTGACTTAGTATTTCAACATCCACAGGATGACAGAGAGTCAAGCAGCACACAAATCTTCTCCTGTAACTTTTTTTTTTTTTACCAATACTGTTTTCAAAGCACTGCTACCTAAAGGAGTAAAATTGCCTGTCCAGAGAAAACAATGCCTGGATTTAAGTCTTATTCTAGAAGAGTTTAAAGAACTGAGGGATTCTCACCCCAGAAAAGTGTGCAGTGCCCAGTTTTGCCAGTCGAATATTTTGTTTGTCTCACAGTTGAATTTTACACTTGAATGAAAACTGCCTATTAACTGACTTTTTCAAACAGCCAGAAGCCAGACCCATACTACCTCACCTTTGTGGACAACCGATGTGGATTCTCAGTACTGAGTACTCGATTACAAATGACAGACCTGATCTCCTATTACATTCTTCTACTGCAAAGTTGTTTTTAAATAAAAATAAATAAATAAATCATGATCTAAATAAAAAAAAAGCTTTTTGATTTACTGAATTATTTATAAAAGCCAGATACTTTTAAAATATAACAGCTTAAAGGATATAAATGAAAGTAAAAAGTACCCTAAAGCTTCTTTGGAATAGTACTCCATTAAAGTAATAAGACTTTGGAGATTTTTCTCCAGACTGAACACGTGAGCCACAGCAGATCTTCCCACAGGGTTAAAGGTAATCAGGTAAAGGTTGTGAAGTGTTCCCAGCAGATCTGAATGGTCAGTCTCCTCGCTAGCTGTGCACCGCTGGAAGTGGCAGAATAGCTCTGAAATGCACTGCAAGGTCTGTGTTGAATGCAGGAGCCACAGGGCAAAAGTATCTTCATTGGCACCATCTGACTGGAGACCTTCCTCTTGATCCGGATCAGAAAACTGACAAAGTGCTCTAATCAACAAGTTTGTTGCTTCATACTCGGAGATAAAGAAGAGCAGCCCCTTCTGTGACTGTGCCAAGAAACGCAGTATATCTCGTATAGCCTGAAGCACACCTGGATGTGCCCCTGTCACTGGAATAGACAGCAGCAAAGTGATGCATTCCAGGAAGTGGTGACTATGAAGATATCTGGGGGGAAAAAAAATTAAAGAGGAAAAAATAAGAATCGGTAACATTGCAATTGTCTGCTAATGCTGCCTAACATGCCCCCTGGCTTCAGTGCTTATTGCTGTGGGGACTAGGAGAAATATTAACTAATTATGTAGCACACAATTTGAATCTTGCAAAATGTAATTACTATAATATTTACAGAAATAAATGCCTCAATAGAATGTTCCCATCTCAAAAACAAAACAAAGCAAAACAAACAAACAAACAAAAAAACACAATAAAACACAAAACCAAACCCCCTCACCTTATCTACAAAGTAACACTTTCTATTTTATTAAATTTGCTGTACCTGAATCATCAGCAGCACTGCATTCAATGTTCTAAGTGTGCCACGATACGTACCATTACGGCTTACGCACGAGGTGACCTGAAGCCTCTCTGCATACATAACCTCAACGTTCAGCCACGACCTACACTGCTACTACCAAAGAAGCCTCTTAGCATTTAGGGAAATACTTTCTATCCAGAAATAACCCATGGGAGGCTTCAAATGGCTGAAAGCAGACTGGCCTCAACTCCTCTGCCCGTGCCGTGAAGCAGCGAGCTAGGCTGACACAGCTGTATGACTTCCACCCCGGGCTGGCTTCTATCAGCACACAGAGATGCTCCAGGCTTGTTTTATCCATATGCAGAGACACGTTCCAAGGCAAGAGAGAGAAAACACTCTGGATTGATAACAATCTTCAAACTGGTGGGGATCCATGAATGTGACTCAAGTGCTAGCACAGTACCAGTAACAACAATTAGTTAAATTCTCATCACACGCATGCTGGGGTGAGTGAAAGCCAACAAGTAACAGGTACATTAACTATCAAACTGCCTCTGATTTTGTAAGTGCAAGCCAGAATCCTCCACTAAAGTGAAACAGATAAAAATGTGTTTGTCAACAAGGTCACTCCCGGGAAAAAAAAGAAAGAAAACTCAAGCTGGAGGAAATACACTCTCAAAAGTGAACTTGCAATTGCCATACCTAAACAGGACAGGGTAAGGATCATCCCTTTCTGGAGGGCCTGTAATGCGTGCCATGGTTGGGAAAGATTTCACAGGTGGCTGAATCATTGTATGAGGAGCAGTTTCCATCAAATGGAAGATTTCTTCAAGAAGACTAATAAGCTTCTCCATCTCTCCTTCACTTATATTAGAAGATTCCAAGAGATGATCCATGTCCATAGGAGCCTCCACATCATTCTCATATTCTTGGTTGGTTCTTTCAAGTCCTGCCAAGTCCTGGTCCTGTTCTTGCTCCGTGTGATTAGGAAGAGAAGGAGCGTTCTCTGCCAACTGATCAACCACCTTTTTTATATCTGACAAAATCTCATAGAAGTGACATTTCTGGAGAATTGCAGAACCAGCAGTAACTACTCTCACCGTCTGATCTAACAGGATGAGTTCCAACAGTTTCTGATAACCGCTTTTTTCATGCGCATCTACACCACCCCTTAGAAACATTTCCATCCCCTCAGTCATACTAATAACACTATCTAAAGCTTTAAAAGCATTAAGTTTAAGGGAGGATGATACGTGCTCTGCAAACAACAGCTCGAATAACACGTTAATAACCCCCGCCTGCAAGAGTGCCGTTATTCCTTGAGTCCCACATTCTCCTAAGGACGATACCAGTTTTGTCCCAGCTTTAAGTTGTCGGACATTCAAAGCAATGGGCTGTTTGAGAGCTATCTGAAGATTTAAAGCTTGCAGGGTCCAGTCTACTAGCTGGGTAATATAGTCTTGCTTTGTGTCTTTCACCTGCAGGTAGCTCAATCCTTTTACGATTAAACTCGGAACTTCTTCTAATGCAGTAACCCACTTTGCACCCCTTTCCTCTTGATATAATTCCAGCAGTTCAGTTAATTTAACTGAGGCTTCCACTGCCCCTGAATTTTCTTTTTCTGGGTCCTGTTCCTTTATTTTTCCAACTTCATTTTCAAATACAGTCTTGTATGGGCAGTTGAAGTATAAAAGAGGTCCAAGCTCCCTTTCAAAAGGTTCGTACGTCACCGGAGGCACAGATGCCAGATCCTCGGGAGTATATTCAATATCAAAGCTTGGATACTTAAATGTTTCACGTTCTAGATCAGCAATTCCATCTTCATCACTTGAAATCTGCTCATACCCATCATCTCCTAAAAAGAAAATAATCAATTATGAAATAAAAATCAATTATGGACAAACCAGTTCATAACTGCTGTGAATCTGCTCTAAGTTAAAAGTAATCTGTTCAATACAAGTATTACTGGTTAGAGAACAACCATACACTAACAGGCAGAAAGCTTTCTCTCTCCAGATAGAAGTGAAAGCCCCAGTTGACAGATTTTTTTTTAATGTAGAAACAGACATTTAAAATAATGTCTAAAGCAGAAAGTTTAGCAGGGGTCCAACCAGTTGCAAGAACACTACATACTACAAGAACACTGACTAATTTTCTTCCTATGGTTGCATCTACCAGAAAATTTCTAGCCACGGGTGGGAACTTTAAGTAATACAAGAGGATGACTACTGACATTACTACATAAACAACTTTATTAGATTTTTAATTAAGAAATATTTTCTCTCAACACATTATTACATTTTTAAACAAAACTGGTAACAGCTTTGGTACTGCCATAACAATTTCATAAACCCAGCTTCCCCCCTCCCACTTAACTTTTTACAACTTCACTTACCTTCACCTTCCTCCTCTTCACCCTCTTCTTCATCTTCATCTTCCTCCTCTTCTTCCTCTTCCTCATCAGCAATACTCTCTACTGTATGCCCATCATCATCGTCCTCATCCTCTTCCTCCTCAACATCCACATCATCGTCATCTTCTCCTTCTTCTGGTTGATCTTCCTCTACTTCTCCATCATCAGAATACTGGCTTTCTTGATGGAGGGACGTTCGGTCAGGAGAAATGGGCTCAAAGTAGTCCTCCCTGTGGTCCACATCATCTTCTTTTTCCCCAACCACTAAAAATACACGCAAAGTTGAAGGGAAAAACAAAAAAAAGAGAGAAAAAAAAGTGAGTAACTTCTCTGAAATCCAATGCTCAATAATATGTTTTAGACTTCTGCTTTACATATAGTGGAGATACAAAAATAAAATAAAAAAGAAACAAAAAAAACCCATCTTGAAGAAAATCTTCAAGTGGTTTGACTGAACATCAGCAACAATCACCTAATTCAGTCAGACTAGAAAGAAACAGGTAAAGAATTCTTGGCAGTTTTAAGCCATAGGGAGACTAGAGAACTGAGCAGATGCTGCAGAGGGATGGAGAAGGGCAATGAACACCAGAGTCAACACCACACTTACCTAAGCCTCAACAGCTGATATTCTCAACTCTGGTAACTTTTAAAGTGACGCAATTTAATACAGCCAACAGATTTTCTTTCAAATCTCTTTCCTAACAATCAGTCTGTCAAGCTGGAGTAACGGCAGACAGGAAACCTCACACTGGGCCGGAGCACAGAATTCTGTCTCCACCAGCAGTGGTGTGCAGCAGGTAAAACAGAGTCTGTTCTCATTCTACCTGAGACTGGGATAGGTTCATCCTCATCATCATCAGGAGGAGGAGGGCCTGGCGGTGTCCTTGGTCCCCTAGGTTGTGGTCTCGGAGGGCTGCCGTTGAACTGGTCTTCTTTCTCTCCATCAACTATATTTATAGTAAAAATAAAACCTTGCATTTAGTGGAATCACAGGAATAGAAGCAGGAAAGTTTAGTTTTTTCAGTGCTGCTTTTGACTAGGGAACACCTCATCTCCCAGCTGTTATTCCATCTGTATTCTGCATCCGCACTATGCGAGGTAGTTTTCTCCAGTCACTTTTGATGTAAACAAGAATGCCATCAATAAGCAAGCTTAATAACACTACTGATGGGGTTTTCATAGAACACTGGGTTAAAATGAACAGGGGTAATTGCCATTTTTGGCTTTGACACTAGTGATACTGTAACTCTACCAATAATATCTGAGTTACTTTAAAAACAGACATTTCTATTTTAATCAACTGGGGGTTTTTAGCTTACAATTGGTTTCCTACTACAGAGTACTCAAGTTTTGCAACCCAACAGCTGTACCTTGAATGAGACAGTCCTACTTTTAAATCTAAACCAAAAATTGAAGCAGAAACTTGATCAGGGATTCTATTCTTGGCCAAAAACAATGCAAAATTCAAATTCAATGCAAAACAAACACTGTTATGTAAAGTGCTTTACATACAAGCAACAAAAGGAAAGGTAATTGAGACTGTGAAATTTCCTTGTTATGATTTTAATATTATTCTGATCACTTTAAGATTTCAGTCACCTAAATTTTAATGAGTTCACACAGATGAAACTGCATTTTGACCATCCTAAATAATTAGAAAAAGATTAACCCGCTCTCAAAAAAAGCACTAGACAAGAATCTAGTTAAAACCATTCAACATAAATCTAAAAGAAAATACAAAACTAAAAGGACAAAGACACAAAGCTAGAAAAATAAAGCCACTGCAATATAAAATGCAAAAAAAAAATGTGGATTTCTTTTTTTTTTTTTTTTCAGATGGAATACTATGTTGATCTTTTATTTTTAATCTATATTTTCTCACAAGGCTTACCATGTTTTGGGTTTCTTTTCAAACCAGGCTGTTGCTGGGGAGGTGGTGGTGGAGGTGGTGGTGGTGGAGGTGACTCTCTCTCATGACTTATTACCCTGTCCACTGAGCCATATATTGCCAGAGTCAGACAGTTGTACCACCCTCTTAGAACCAATCCATCCGTGTTGACCTTTTTTTTTTGGTTTAAGAAGAAAAAAACACTCAGATACAACACAGAACAACTTCAGAAAAGTTATTTTAGTTTAGCATCACCGTATCAGTATCTGCATAAAAGCAAGAAAGGAGAACTGAGCATTAAAGTATCTCTACTCCCCAGTTTGAAAACTGAGGTAACTTTAAATATGTCAATCGTTACAACCATCTCTCTCTACAAGCATTCAATTCCTTGCTTAGGTAATATATTGCAAATTATATTAGCTAATAGATCTACTACAGCCTATGAATGAAAAAAAACAAACAAACAAAAGCAAAAAAAAACAAAACCAAACCAACCACACACACAAAAACCCCACTGATCTGAGTGAAATCAACCCAAAGAGAACTCAGCTGCAGCCTGCATCTCTCCTCCTAAGCAGCAGATCAGTCTGTTGGCATCTCCACAGGAACTGCCAAGCAGTGGAGTATTTTACAACTCATGCCATTATAGATGTGGACTCTAAAGTAAGGAGTATCCAAACTACAGGCAGGTTCTAGAATTAAATGCTACGCAGTAAGTGCTTGACACAGCGCGACCACATCACACGCGACCGTGTTGGTATCTAAGTGACAGACTCGTAGAAAAGAGGGGGTTTAAATCACACAGCATTTACCTTGGCGTTGGGTCTGAAAATAATTGAAGTGTTTTCATCATATTCAAGGCTGTTAAGGAAATATACGAAGTTATTTCTCCATTAGTACAAAGCATGTTTACAGAAATGAAACATGGTAGCACTGAACATGTAAGCCAATAATAAAACACTGACAAAATATGTGCTTTAAAAAAAAAAGTGCAAAATCACTGATTGCTACAAATTAATTTTCATTAATACATATGGGCTTCATAAATTTATAAAAGAGCAAGCATCTTTTCTTCTTTTAAGCACAAACCTCTGTCCTCCCACAGAAATTGAAGGAAAAGGGCAAGAACACAAGTAGCAAAAACCAGACTGAACATGAAAATCACAGAATCACAGAATAACTGTGGTTGGAAAGGATCTTGTAGATCACAGAGTCCAACCATACCTACAAGAACAAAGAACACACAAAAAAATCTGTATCACATGAGATACAGATTTTCTACTGTGTATTTTCTGCACTAAAAAAAAAAATTCTCAGGAAGGCAAGGCAGATAACGAAACCAGGAGCCCATTCTGAAGGCACTCACCTCCCCAGCCTATCAAAAACAGGGGCACTCGGCTTGCTGACATTGTTAAAAAACAAGTCCAGTTGAAAGGTGTGTGGAGATGTCTCTCTGTAAACAGAACAAAAGTAAACGTTAAATCTGATGAACTCCTTATCAGAGTAAGTGGGACTGACAAGGGGAAAGAAAAACATTAATTTATACTGTGTAAGTAATTCCCCAAAATAATTACAAGTCAGGTTCTCTTGAGACGCACAAGGTCAGGAAAAAAATAACATAAAGGTTCCTGAATAGGACCCCTCGTATCTTTTACTTACCCATAAGCCCTATTGTCAGGCAAACTCGTGTGAGCTCTCACTCCGGGAGGAATAACACGTACTTCGTTTATGTAAACCACGCACGGAAAACGAACTACATCGATATTGGTACTCTGCTACAAGACAAAGAATAAAGGAACTCTAAGAAATGTGAAATGAAAACAACATACCCTACTCAGAAGGGAAAAAAAAAAGTGTCTTTGAATTTTAAACACTGGCAAATGATAGCTCTCAAATGCAAGGTGAGAAATAACAGCACTAGGTTTTGCTAGACCTGTACAAAAGTTCCATATGATGCTTAATGCTCCAATTTTGCAACAACATCTGAAAACCTTCTTCAAATAACACTTCTGTTCAGCACATAGAAATACCAAGGATAAAGAAACGTTCTGGTTCAGCACTTCTAGAAGATATTAGAGCAGCTAGGAAGTAATCGTAAAGTCACAGTGATTTTCCATGTTGCAGCCATCAAATTAATGCTGAAAGTCTCCTCTTGCTACAGTTATAGATCATGTATATACAGGGATAAAAGTTAAACACAGATTAACTTTATGTCCAACTGCAAGCACATAAAGACTTTCTTGAAGAGAAGCTCAGAATCCTGTTTCTCACTGAACATTTCCAGTTAGCAAACTGGATTAACAAAGACTGAACTAGCAAAAAGCAACCAAACAACTGATGTGTCAAGAAACGTAAAAAATTAAGAACCAAACTGATCTGCACTTAAAAGTCCCATCGCTGTCATCACAAGCAGAAAGCAAAAGAAACCCCAAGATGACCAGCATAAGGCAAGAAAGTAAAAAAAGCTAAGAAATAAATAGTCAGGAGTTAAGATTGAAAAAGAGAATGTGTGTGTTTTGAGGAACATATTGCTGTCCTTTAACGGGCAATCCATGCATGCATCCTTAGCTCACAACTACATCATCCCACCACAAGCACAAAAAGGAAGGATGGTAGGACAAAGGGATCCTCACTATGACAGGGAGCACAGCTTTACAAACAGGGATGGGGCGGCTGTAGCCTGGGAAGAGCCAGGGCTGTGAGAGCTCTTTGCTTTGCCCCTAGCAAAGGTGTACGTTTCGCATGGAAGGTGGAGATTTTAGCAGGAAGGGCTACTGCTGAGGAGGCTGCATCCCCAGCAGCACTGCCCAGAAAGGCAAATTCCTGCTTAAAAGGCAGGGGACTATGCTCTGACACATCAGCACCATCAGGATGGCAAGTGAATCAGCCCCACTTTCCCTCCAGGAAATAAAAACCCTACGTTGGAACTTCTCAACGCACATCAAGCTGCCAAATAAATCATTTTATTAAAATAACTCAGCAGTACTTTTCAAGAACTGCAAGTTCCAAGGTGAGCCTCACGAGCCACTCAGCTGCAGAATTAGCGTAACACAAAGAAGGTTTTTCTGCAACGTGTAAAACACATTTTGATTTGGGGGTTTTTTTAACGAAAATTCAATACAATTCAGGTTTAGAAAACATCACTGACAAGAATGAAAGGATCAGAAAACATTATATGCAACTAAAACTTATTCAATAAGAAGCCATACTGTCCTGAAGAGGTACCAGGGTGACTAGTGCCTCTATAAACTAGCCAGGGGAAGGGCATGGGCTAGCATTTCCTACCCCATACTGTCTTAAATAGTAAAAATAAAGACCCATGTGGGTCTCTCTGATCCTGGCAGCTAGAGGACACCAGAATAGCTCCCAGTTTGTTTTTAATTGCACTATCAACTCAAAATACTTAATTTTCTTTCCCTAACACCTGCCCATGAAAATAGCTGAGATCTTCTATGATTCTATAGGATCTTTCTCACATCACACCCCACTTTTCATTCACCCACCATGGTCCCCTTCCACCTTCCCGAGCAGCTGGGCCCTAGCTAACCCTGCTGCAAGACAAGCAGCTTCAAGGATGCTTAGGATCCCAACAGCACTGAAATGGAATATCTGCAGTCTCCCACTGCTAATGCAAGCCTGATGTATTCATCTGCTTCAGAATGAATTCAGGCCGTGTAAGTGCAGGAGAGTATCTCACATACACACAAACGTCTTCTCCTTCTCGGTAGCTGCAGAAAAGCTTTAGGCGTCTCACCAGCGGCCCAGTACAGGCCTTTCCCTGACTCCCT